>VDFB02181056.1:0-85785 GCA_007258455.2 Sequoia sempervirens | reverse complement strand
TCAACATGAAAATGAAGATCAGAAGAGGCTTTTGGTACTTTATGTCTGTCTCTTTCTTCTAATCTTCCTTTTCATGTTGAGTCTTGCACTACACCCAATGAGGTCTGACCTACTTTAGAGTCTTTGTTTGGGAAGCAAGATACTATGAGAGGGTTTCAGTTGGAGAATTAACTTATTGGATTAAATCCTAGTTTTGACAACATCCAAGAGTTTTTCACTAAACTCAAGTCTCTTAGATTGCAGTTGTCACAGTGTGGTGTTCAGAAGGAAGACTCTCAATTGATATTGTCCATTCTTTCTAAGCTTGGACCAGATTATTCAGTTTTTGTATCTACCTTTTATGCCACTAGGGATGCACTTGGTACTAGATTTACTATGCCTTCTTTTGATGATTTTGCATCTTCTCTCACCCGAGAGCAGACCAAGTTGGCTAGCATGGGCAAGTTGAAGCCCTCTTCATCACAAGCGCTTATTGCATCACAGGAGCCCAAAGATCAGAAGGCTTCTATAGGAAAAGGCAATAAACAAAAACAAAAGGATTCCAAATCTCATGAGAAACAAAAGGAGTCCTCAGATTCATCCTCCTCTTCTAAGGGAAAATCATCTAGGAAGGAGAAGGTTCCATGTGCATAAAGAAAGAGACAAGGACATGTAGAACATAGTTGCTATAAGGAAATTAATGAGCTGAAGCATCTTCTTTAGAAACATCAGATTGATTTTCCTTCTAGGATGTTTGCATCATATCCTTCCCCTCCTTCTTCTTCAGAGCAGCATGACAGGGGCACAACTGGTTTACATACTTCATCAGATATGAAGGGACATGCTCTTTGTGCTACTTCAGCTCTTGGATCAGGGAGATGGCTTCTAGATTCAGGAGCATCTCATCATATGGCATCTTCACAGTCTATGTTTAATTCCTTTGAGCCTTGCACTATGTCTCCTATTTTGATGGGAAACAATACATACATGAGTGTTACAGGGAAGGGGTCTATTAGTTTTGGGGACAACACTTTTCAGGATGTCTTGTGTGTTCCTCATTTGACGAATAACCTTCTTTCCATATATCAGATCACACATGGAGGCAATGAGAGATCTGTGGAGTTCACACCTAATTCAATTATCATCAGAGACTTGGAGAGTAGAGCAGTTATTGCTACTGTGGTGGTGGATCACTCATCTCTGTTGGATTCCTTTGCAATTTTTTCTACTGATGGTGCTTTTGTTCCTACAACTGTTCATCACACTTCTAGTGTGAATCATCATTCAGAGGAGACATTTGGCTTCTTGAACATTGGTGTTCTCACTTTGGATCCAGTTCTTGAGCCGTCCATTCCATCTCCTCCACCTCCTGTTGCAGTTGCTGATACTTCTATGGCTATAGATGTGGTTTCTTCTGTTTCAGTGCAGCAAGACCTAGTTGATCATTCATCTTTGGAGGTTTCTCTTCAGTATTCACCTACTTTGACTTCTTCATTGGTTGAGGTCACACCTGCTTCTGTGGAGACATATTGGGCTACACCTACTTCACCTTCAGAGATTGCATTCATGAGGCCTCTTCCCTCTCACTTCTTTTAGGAGATGCAGTTTCTTCAGTCTTTTTGGAGCTACTTCATTCTGGGGGGGCTATGTGGTCTCTTTATTCCTCTCTTCTGGGGGGATTCATTCATGTATCTTTGTGATGGATGGTGTCCTTGGGGGGTCTTATGGAGTCCTCCATCTTTCATCAGTTAGTTGTTTTTTGCATTCTATTTTGGGGAGGAGTTTTGTTCCCATGTGGTTTTCTCCTTTACCCTGTTTTGATTTAGTTTACATTGCATTTGTACATGGGTACCTGATTAGGCCTTGTTGTCGGGACCCATCTTTGCTTTTATGCATCTTTTCCTAGTGTTTTAGCTACTCCCTAAGTTCATCTTAAGGGGGGGTGTTAGAGTAATAAGTCATTTCACTTAATTAATTTAATCATATTGATTAATTAATTAACTCACTTATCACTTTAGGTTTGCTTAAGCTAAACTTAGGCACATTAATAATTAATTATTTATTAATTATTAAGTGTGCACACTGGGGTTTCTTTTTAGTGTTTGATCTCCTTTTTCAAGGATTGATCTCATTGTAATTATTCATTCTCTTAATGCAATTTTTGCTTGAGGCTTGCAAAACATCTTCTTTGATTTTGAATATCTTTTGCACGTGATAGGTTATTGCATGCAGGTGATTCATGGGGTATGTGAAGTTGGGCTTCTCAACTTCTTCATGCTTGTGTTCCAATGACTCTCTCCTAATAACATCATGTCCCATTGGTGAATCTTTACCTCTGCTCAATGTTTAAACCTTAAAAATTTAGCTCAAGTTTCACTTCACCACCCTCAAATCCTTCTCTTACTTTGCCATTTTCACATGCACTCTTTACTACAACTATACTATAATTGTAACTCCCTCTTTTCCTCTATATCAACTTAAAATTTGGTTCGACTTAGCTCAGGACCACATATTGTAGGAAATTGGTAATTGAATTAACAACAAAAAGGTAGATGCAAATTAGGACAAAAGGGTTTGCATGTCACGTCTGTTTGTTTGCATTTGATTTTAGGTGGCAAAAAATGAAAAAAACTAACTGATATTATACCCTCCCCCAACTTAAGGTTTGAAGTGACCTCACTTCAACTCATGATAGGTGAAGGTATCATGAGAGAATATAGAAATATGTGTAATGAATATATCACATGCTTAATTTAACATGAAAATACATAATGAAAGCGTTAAGAAATCTATGACAATTATGGTAGTGTACTTTGCATACCTATCAGAGGTGATTAACTAAATGCCATGCATGTGAGATGAATAAAATATATCCACAAGATGATTTGATGTGACAAGAAGTAATTGCAGGTGAATGGATGATGAGGTGGCAAATGTGATATAATGAAATGGAATAGACAGATGATGGTTAGTGATGTGATAGTTAAACTGCTTAAAATTTGAATTGACAACGTGAAATAAGATAAGCATGTTGTGGGTACTCATTGTGATAAGTTGGATACTGCATGTGTGATAAAAATGAGGTGAAAAAGGTGCAAACTACAATTAATGTGGTGCCAATTTTTTTGAAATTTCTTGCTAGACGGTGTTACAGGTACCTTCAACATCAGGTCTCGTCTAATTCGTGATAGCTTTTGTGCTACAGGTCCCTATTGAAATAGGGCCCTTACTGAATATTAATAGTTGTATAGAAGATAGGTCCCTCTGAAAAAAGTATGTACATCATTGTAATTGTGTTGTGTGTGCATGTGAGGTGGAATAAGAAATTAGACCTGGGTGATCTCAGAGATTGAGTTGTGTAGCTCAATCATTGAGTCACCTGAAGAACTTGGTACATCTACAACTGAGTCATAATTTTGTGTTTCGAAACCTATATCTAGATCACTTAGAGTACCATATTGTTGAATGAGAGAAAGAATGAAATCTTCCTTCTGTACTAGTTTCTTATAAAGTTTCAGCCTGTGACCATTGATTAGGAGAGAGAACCTTATTGTGTCTATAGTGTGCAACTTCACTGCTCCATTAGGAAAGACTTGGCTGATTTCATAAGGTCCCAACCACCTAGATTGAAGTTTCCCTTTAAAATCCTTGTATCTTGAGTCATATAATAAGGCTCAATCTCATACATTAAATTCCTTTGTCTTAATATATTGGTAATGCCACTTTGTCCTCTATTGTTGTACTATTTCAGTATGATGGATTGCCTCCATCCTGATTTCATCCAACCCATTTAAGTGGTGTAACCTCTCCTTTTGAGCTGTTGTGAAATCCATGTCCAACTCTATTGTTCTTAATATCTTGTACTCAAATTCTATTGGGAGGCTGTTATTTTTCCATATACTAGCTCGTAGGGTGTGAAACCAGTTGTTGTTTTCTAGGTTGTTTTGTAAGGCCATATTGCTTCTGGTAATCTAGCAACCCAATCTTTTCTGTGTAATTACACTATCTTAGTTAGAATACTCTCAATTTCTCTGTTGGTAACCTCCACTTGGCCATTGGCCTGAGGGTGATAAGGTGTTGACGTTTTTTGCCTAATTTCATATTCTTCAACTAATTTAGTAATGAGGTCTTAAGTAAATTGTGAACCCTGATTAGTCACTATCTCCCTAGGTACCCCATACCTAATAAAAATATCCTCATACAAGAATTTAGCCACATTGCCATCTTTAGCAAAGTGTACTACCTTCACTTCTACCCACTTAGTCGGATAATCAATGCAAACCATAATTTACTCCTTGTTAGAAGTAGGTGATATTAGCCGAATAAAGTCTAGACACCATTTGTCAAAGGGAGCTAGTGTTAATTGTGGTTGTAATGGCATTTCATCACTCCTTGTTGGCTAGTGCAGGGGCACCTAGGCCATGTTTTTGCAATTAGGGGTCAAGTGTTAGTGCTTAGGGTGTTTTAATGTTTTGGTCATGAATAAGGTCCTTTGAGACCATTTGTATGTAATCAAAGTGATTTGGGGTTTATTTAGCAAATATTGCACATTTTATCAAATGTTGTCAAAACAAGATTGTAAAAGTTGTAAAAGTGCAAAAAATGCATAAGGATGGAATCCCAATAGTCACTTGTAGTTCAAAAGTCAACTTTGGTGGTTTGTTAGTTGGTTTCAAGTTATAAATGCTTGAGTAACTCTATGGAAGGTTGGTTGATGTTTTTGTGAAATAAAATCAATAAAAAGTCCCCTAATTTCACTGTAATTTTGTGTTTTGATAGAAAATTTGTGGTTTCCAGGCTTGTACGAGTCTGTACTGAGCCATATTGGCTTGAAGGCTTTGTTTTTTGGTTAGGACTATGTATTAACTACATTTTTCACCTAGTGTGGAGTGATTTCATAAAATAATAAGTATTTTATTGCCCATTTTCTGTATACAAGTCTAAACAGTCAAGTTTAAGGGTTTGAAGGTATAAAATGCATTTATGACTTATTCCACCTATTGTATAATTCCTTGTAACTCAGTGGAATGAGTCTAAAATGTTAGGATTAGGTGTTAGGAGGAGTTTTGTGAGCAGGGAAAGTTGTTTGGGGTTTTGGGCATGATGCCCTAGGTCTAAAAATGGTGGATTTTGAGTGAATTTGAGAAGTTTAAGAAGGGAAATGTGTGAAAAATTTGGGGGCAGCAATTTTTGATAGTTGATCAAGCTTTTGCAAGAAAAAATAGATGTGTTTGTGGTGTTGGTTGAGTGAGATAAGTGTGGGAAGGTGTATTTTCATTAAACCCTTGTCAAACTTGTGAAAAAGGAGGGTTTGGCATAAAGGAGTCATAGTGAGCTTTTCTCTCATTGGAAATGGTGGAATATGATGTTTTAAGACTTGGTCCAAGATTTTTGAAGGAATTTTGTGTTGGCGGAAAGTTTAAAGAGGAGTTCCTCTGTAAAAGTGAGCTAATTGGAGCCCTTTCTAGCGTTCAAGGTTAGTTTAAGTGGTATTGTTCCAAAGTAAGTGCATGTGATTTTGTGATATGTTTAAAAGTTCTCTAATGGGTTCCTAAAATGATAGTTGGTTTGTGGCTTTGAGTTGTCTATTGAAAGTTGTGAGTGGAAAACCAAGTTTGCACACCTACAAGACATAATAGTGAAGTTTGAGAAGAGTCACCCTAGATAGGGTTTGAAGGATTAAAAGCTTGTGAATTTGTGTTGGTTTGCTTGAAGACCTCCCTGCTCTACATCATTGGCTTACCCATTCTTTGATATCTATCACAACTCCTTGTATATTTGATAGAATCCTTATGTAAAGTTGTCCAGTAATAACCAATTGTGAGGATTTTGAATGCTATTTTTTTTGTTGCAAAGTGACCCCCACATGGTTCATCATGGAAAGCCTTCATGATATCAAAGATTTCATCTTCCCTTATGCACCTTCTCATGATATTATCAGGGCCACTGTAGAATAGGTAACCAAATACCAAGAGTATGGAAAACACTTATGTAGCAGCCGTCTCTTCTCCCTTGGGGAAAAGTGTGGTGGAATCTACCCTATCCTAAATAGTTTGTAATGTCAGCATACATGGGTATATGAATATTAAGAGAAAACAAGTGCTCATATGGAAATGAGTCATCCACTACTCCTTCTGCTGATTATGTTGGTAACCTTGACAAAAAATCTGCTACTACATTAGCCTTAACAGGCTTGTCCACTATTGTGATATCAAACTCTTGTAGAAGTAGTAGCCATCTGACTAGTCTACCCCCTACTACAGGCTTGTTCATTAAATATTTGATAGCTATATGGTCCATGTGGACAAAAACTGCATAACCAATGATGTAATTCCTAAATTTATTGATGACATACTATATAGAAGTGAATTTGCACCCCACACAAATTCCCCTTTCACACACCCTCACCAGAAGAAAATCAAATCTAAAGGTGAAATTCCACATCACCCAATTGCCTTTCGTCCACTTGGCATCTGTCCTTTGTGTCAGTGAGAGAATACGCGTAGACGTTCGCGTGGTGCACTGCCATCCCTAATGGATTCCTGCGTCTAAAGTTGTTTAGAGGCGTTACACATTTGATTGGGGTTGAATTGTAACATCCCTCTTCGACCAACTGACCCGAAAATGGCAGATTCTTCCTCATTCTTCCTTCAAATTCCTTCATTCTCACTTCATTTCATCTTCTAACCAGTCTCTTGCATTATCTAGCAATTTCTCTTGAGCATTCTAAGCATTCACTTCACTCTCAAGTAGCATTTCAAGCACTCCATCAACTCCACATTGCAAGTGTGAAGCAAGCCATATAAGCATGGGCTTCGATTCTTGTGAGACCTCCCTTCATCACAGTTGCGACTATGGTGACCTTGCCAAGTCCATATCTCCTCCATTGGCTAGTGAGCTTTTGGGTGGAGGTGGTAATGTTTCACTCCTCTCCTTTGTGATTTGATTAAGTAGCATTATATTGTTTTGTAGTGTGTATTGCTCTCTTTTCTTTCCTTTATCGCATATTCTACTTCGTTACTTTTTGGCTGTCCGTGGAGGTGGAAACACCAAAACAGGTGTCTGGCTGAGGCAAACCCCTATATAGCCCCAACAATTTTCCCTCTTTCTTGTGTGTAGGAGAACGTACACATGGAGCTAGCTGGCGAACTAGCACATTGGTGAGATCGTTTTCATCACCCTAGCCTTTATATACTTGCTTTATCACCTTTGTCTCTATTTCTCATAGTTTCTTATTTTGTTTTTCCCATCACAATCAAGTAGTTAGGATGCAAGTAGGTCCTTTGGTAGTTTCTATTGTACTTGTTGTTTTTTGGTCATATGGACACTAGCGCACTGGAGAGATGCCAGCACGTCACGCTGTTGTCCAAGAACTGCACTGTCGTCCTCAGACAGAGAGTTGTTTGAGGTGCAACACCAATTCCAAAAACCAGCTCGCCTAGCCCAAACCCAAGTCCAAGATCTATAGAGTGGTAGAAGTACATTATAGTGCTCATCATTCTTGATCATTACCCCAAGGCATCTTTTAGAGTGAGGTAAGTTATGGCAGCCCTCCGCTCTCGACTCTCCGTGACCTAGAGCCTTAACATGGTTGGTCCCCCTCTCTTACACATACACTACTGCTAGCATCTCCTTCTCTGTACTAGTATAATTTAACTATGCTCACTGAAGATTCTTACTAATTTAGTAAATAACATATTCTTTGGTACCTTCTTTCTAACCAAAAACTGCTCCAATAGCAAAATTTGAAGCATCAATATGTATATGGAAGGGTAAGGTTCAATTTCCCCCCCTCAAAATAGGCGCTCGTGTTAAGGATTTCTTTAGTTCTTCAAAGGAATGTTGGTACGAGCTGATGTCCAATCAAATTTTGTCCTTAGTTAGCAGAACAAACAATGGTGCAACAATCTTACTGAAGTCTTTAATTATGAAGCCCCACCCCTTTATTCAGTAGTAGAAAATTCTCTATCTGTATCAACGGTATGTTCATTAAGTGACATTTAATATGATGTATTAATACCTGGTAAGTAATAAAAAAAGGAGAATATATAAAAGTGATGATAAAATGGATAATAAGAAATAATATTAATGTGACGATAAGCACCCAAATGTGTAAGGAATTTTAAGAAGCTTTTATAAGCAAGTAGTATTATGATATGTTAGGAATTGAATTATGATTTGAGCAAATAACAAAGCTTCTGGGTAGTGAAGGTTCTTAGTATGTAGGGTTATGCTTGAGGGTGGTTTTACAGTATTATTACTTGATCAATTGTTAAACATAATAATTTTAATTTTAATTATTGAAGAATCCACTATGAATCTATGAAGATGATTTCATCATTATATTAATAAATTAATAATAATATCATTCGATTTGTAATTGAGCATGAGTAATAGTAGTGTGAACTGATTAATGCTTAAGCCTTAAAAATGAGATTTCTATTTCATGGGTAGACTATTAATAGTAATATTTTTCTAATTAATTAAAATCAAATGTTAGAAAGTATCATTTTCAGTTAAGCAACATTAGGTAATATCGTTATTTATTGAACAATTATATCTTAATAATCTAGATGTTATCATTAATTTAATCACACCTATTTTTTATGAGTAGCAATATTATTACCATTGTTAGGGCTAATTGGATTCACTTTTAATATTTATATTATCTTTTAATAGTACCCATAATTACTCGAAAGAGTAACATTGATATTAATGTTACATCTATAAAGGGATTCTCTTAACATTAATGTTAGTAGACATCACATCAATATCAATACTATTTCTAATTTCAGTGTTAGTAATGATTGAACATAAAATTATGAACCATATTAATATCGATAATAAAATCCCAATGTTATATTAACAATGTATGTTAAACATTAATCCTAAAGAGTATTGTATAATTTCTTTTACCGTAGTGATATTATTGGTAACCTTAATACTATTATTATGATTTCAAACGATTTAAATAAGTTATAATCCGGGGGATTCAAATCAATTATCTTGTAAAAACACTCTTATCTCGAATCTAAAAAAATCTGCATGATAATTGAATATTGACATCAATGAAGGGGACAAACTTCATTTATGAGGAAAGGAGTAGGCATCGAGAGGATGGTGGTGCATTAAGAAGATATGGCACCTGTCCTTTTTAGGGGCCCAAAACTCTGCAAGTCATGCACAAAACTCCTTAGAACATCCACGTTGCCTCCGGGCAGGAACTTCATTCACACAAGGAAAATAAAGATAAAAATAAACTAGCAATTGCACCTAGGTGTGCAATGGGTACGCCGAAGAGGTGTGGAAATTCAATTAGAAAATATAATGTTCTATTTATTACATATATTTGTGTAATACATGAGGTCAATTGATAGGTGATTTAGCAAATAATGATGTTTGTCTAAGAAATGTCTCACTAGGTAGTATGAACACTTCGTTTATTCCTTAAGTTAACAAGATCAAAGCTCTAATACCACTATAATGATTTCAACAGTTTTTTATTTAAAAAAAAAATACTTTCTAATCACCAAGATTCTATGAGGGTGAAGTGAGAGCATGTAGTAGACACACACACAACAACCACCACCCCAAAAATTGTAATAAAAGGTTACATGAACAATATAAATAAATTGGAGTTGAATAAATACATTCAAATATGTCATAATATTATCTAATTTAAAAAATATAAATATGAATCAGATCTACTATTACTGATCCAAATAAAATACTTGTTTGAATAATAAAATAAAAAATTTACACGCAAATAGAACCTCTAAGTGAGATTGCCCTCAAGAAACCAAAAGGGTTTCTTCTTGCACGCTGTTAATTCAAGAGTTTTTTGGTTGTCAAAGTCTTATAATTGAACCAAAAGCTCAAATTGTGACATAAAACATTGAATATATTGATAGACATCTCAAAACTAACCAGACACCTCAATATATAATGCCAACAAAGCACAATTTTTTAACACCGGTTTTCATATTTTTAATAATAAATAACATAAATTGCCATAAGAAGTTCAAAGCAAGAGAATAACTAGAGGAAGGCAAAAAATGTATCTTTCTCATTTTAGATAGAAGCCAATTGCAGTCATCCCCTCATCAACAGAGATAACATGACCAGTAATATCTGAAGTAGCTGGTAGGGAAACAAAACAGCTCCGAGAGAGGAAACTTATTGAGGCTCAGCTATATGATTCAAGGGAGTGTATTTCTGCACAAAGATTAAAATTTTCAAGAAGTGGAAGAAAAAATCATTGCAGAAAATCTATTGACATTGGACAAGAATATGACACTTCATTGGAAATACAAGGAATGCGATATACCATCTAATGAAATATTCAAATTTGTACCTTATCTTCCATTTAACATAATCTAAACATTTCAATCTCTAGATCTTCTTTGAAAACAAGCTAAGCCCAAAAGAATAAATTCCACAACCAAGTATTTTCACTGAGAACTGAAATATAATGTTTGAAATGTTTTAGCCTGTATGTAAGTATTCTACTCCAGCAAACTTGAGATAAATTAATCAAAGATGGGTTACATACTAAGATATTATCAACATTCAAAATTAATGGAGGATGTACAAAGAATATAACAAATTTTTACACCCAATCAAGGACCAGCTAATCAGACAGAAAGCTTCAAATAAATTAATACCAATTATGCTTCTAGTATCACCTGTACTCTGTAGTGCAACATACCCTATGCATCATGCAAAATAAAACTTCACAAACACTTGTGCAAGATCTTTTGACAGAAATAGATAAGATTCCATGGTTAACATATTTCATCAAAGCACTCCAATATGTATTGTGTCATTAAGCAAGGGAGAGGGAGAGTGGTGTGTAGGGAGACCTTTTTTACAAGTGGAGTCTTGGTATACCATGGTAACACAAAATTAACACATATCTTGTCACTTTCCCATTTACATGCAAGATTTTTTGTAATTTGATTAATTGCTCTTGTAGTTCAATCAACACCACAGTGAATGAAACTATCCATCCCAAATCAAAATTCAGTGAAAAGAGAAAACACAATTTTATCCATTCTTGTCAAGTCATTAGATATAGAATTCAATTGAAATATAAGAATCAAAACTTGTGAATTTATGGGAAAGCAAATTACCCTTGGAGGCTGCATAAATGGTACCAGATAGAATGGCTACAACACTAGCAATAGAAGAAATAAACACGGTGTTTCTATTTCCTGATGCTTGCAGTATAGGATGTGATAGTTGAAACAAATGATAAGCTGATTCGAAGTTGGTGGACATAAAAAAAGAGTAATCCTATGCTGTATAATCATATCTCAATCTAATTTGATAATGAAATTAGAGAACTCTAATTTGCAATTGGCAGATTAGTCTGCACAAATCTTTTAAAATCTGAAAGTGCTGGACCGATGAATTCAAACACTGAACCCCTATTATCATCCAAATGAACTAAATTTGCAAAAAGCATTAGGGTATATTTGTTTTACGGCTTAGTTCACATTGCTACTTCAGTGTCTTGCCTTGGAACCAGACACAAGTTGAAGACCTTTTAGCAAGTTCACAAAGAATTCTAATTTGCAATTTGCAGATTAGTCTACACAAATCCTTTAAAACCCAAAAGTGCTAGACTGGTGAAATCAAACGCAGTCGTCAAGCTTCAAATTCACATCCATCCGAGACCCCATTTAATGGTCAGCAATTGTGGAAAAAATTTATCGTTTGTAATTGAACTCCTAACAATAACATAACAATAAAATAAACAAACCAAAAATTGGAAATGATGATTTATTTAAGCTATAGCTGACTGAAACTCATTCCAGCTATGCTCTACCAAGCTTGTCCACTCACCCATAAAAATAAGATAATATTCATTTTTCTAGGATGATTGGCTTTAAGAAATCATTATTTTCATGACCATCATTTGGTAAATCACAAATGCAAATGTAAATTCTATAAACTATTGATCATCAAGCAGTAGACAATTGCTTCTTGTGTTAACCATATTGAGGTGATACAATATGGTACCATCTTAGAATACCCGCAGCCTTAAGATGTTGATGTTTTCCACTGTCTTGCTGATACCCACCCTCTGATGTTGATGTTTATCCACCGTCTTGCTGATTCCCACCCTGTATAATTATACTCTTGCCATATTAAAATGGAGGGAGGTACTCATAAGATAAATGCTACCTCAACCTTCTCCTTTCGTTCATATCCATCAAAGTTGTCCCACTTTATCCAAAGATTACTTTAGTAGCATACCCTATTGCCTCAAGGTTTCCATACACTTAAATGTGAGCTAACGTTGACAAACATGACAATCATTAAAATAAGAAATAAATTGAAGTCCCCAAGTACCAAATTGATTTAAATGCTTCAGTTTTCTATACATGTTAACAATGTACATCAATCTCACGGGACATACAACACACAAACACATAAAACCAAAACAAAATTAACCAAAACATCCTCACAGCCCGCAGGTTTCACCTTGCTTCACTTCTGATTCCCCTGACCTATGATTTCAATTAGCCTCCTTGCCTCCACAAATGCATCTGCAAAAACTGAACTCTCTATTAAATAAAATCAACACACCAAGTGCCACCTCCATAGATGCTTATATAATTATACCATGCAATTAATTGAAGTTAATCAATAATGTGCCACTGCAAATGCTTCCACCCAAAAGCAAGAACTATTGGATTTCATATAGACTCCTGCCTTCATAAATGCCTACATAATAATAAGCACTCTGCAGCAGATGCTTCTGCCCTGCACTAAAACCCTCAGCTATTTTACAGGCTCATACTCATAATCTACATTGAACAGAAATAAAATTGTGTAACGTGCTGGTGCAGATGATTCTACCTTTAAATAAATATCCTCAAAATAGCAGATGATAAAAACACTTATAGTGTTTTTCCGATGGGCATGATCCACTTAAATTGAAAGGTCATATGCTTAAAGATTGTAAAACCAAATACCGATATGTTCCAAATTAATTTTAATAAAAAAAAACTTGGCTGAATCCACATAAAACCAGGCACAATGTTTCCATTTCAACACAAAAAAAAAAACAGTCAACAACGATTGATCTCACGCTTTCTCCCTCACAGGCTCCCTCTTCCAAACTACTCTGCATCACGTGGAAGGCAGGGATCTGCTGAACATGAATGAAGGGGTGGTCTAGCTAAAGTTTGTAAGACCAAAAAATGAGATGTTCAAAATATTTAAAAAAAAATACAAACTTCTAATTGAAAATTGCCCAACTCACTGTGCATAAAATGTTTTGAATATTTACAAGATCCAGCCATTAACTCTGTGTTAAACGCAATCAATTAACCAAAACTTGAGTGACTAATGATGCCACGGAAAAACTTCTCTCAAAAGGCTACTCTAGTATGCTCTGCAAAAATACCTGCGAAGGAATAAAGAACAAACTTAACAGGCCTAAAGCAAAAGCTGCTTAAAGCATACCAACAAGGTTACCCCATAAATCCTATAACTGAATCAAACGATAACAAAGAAATGACAGACCATTTGAAAGAAGGCTTTCCCCCACAAGCCTCGTACATTTTGTAGTGGACCACGTTCTAAGTACCAACTTTTGTTCACCACCAATATCAATACAATAGTTAAGTAATCACCAGGCAATTGAAAATAGGTTGGCATTGCCACGGTGACAAACTGCACTTACATGGTGCTAATTTATGGTCAAAATTGATTAACGACATCTAAGGTTATCAGATTTGTAGGAAACTACAACACACTAAGTCTACCTTAATCTGTTATCAGAAAAATTACCCATAAAATTAACGTACCCTAAATTCTAACTCTAATAATTTACAGAGCATTTAGCCAACCAAACACACAGACAATTGCAAGCATCTCCTCAACATTCTCTAGCTGCCAAGATCGTCGGATTTACAAAAAAGAAACTATCACTAAATTAAGTCTACCTTAATCTGTTATCAGATAAATTACAAATGCTAAAGCACGCCTTTATGTACCTAAAATAACAGTGTACACATTTCAGTAAAATTGCACTCCCTATAATGATTTGAAAAGGTATGACGAAGTCTAACAACCGATCTTTCAAAATTCAAATAGCGCTCCTAAGAAATCTGACATGATAGAATTTCAATATGATAAAACCCTAAACCCTGAAAACCCTACAAAAAAAACTGTTCCCTTCCCTTCACTTTAAAAGAATCTGAAATGATAAAACCAACCAAAAACTAACCCATGAAATTTTAACAACTAAACCAAACAAATATGCAAGCCAACATAATTGAATATCAGAAGCTCCTTACTCAAAGAAACCGATGGACGCCATTATTCACTCAATCGCCCCATGAATAACCGTGTTCAAGCCCTTTGAATGTCCTAAACCCTTACATGGTTGAAACAAAATGAGACAACTACCATTAATTTTTTGCGAATCGGTTTATCTTTATGTATGGGTTGAACTTCCTCAATGGTATAACATATAATGATAGCCAAAGAAAAATATTAAATCACAAAGCCCTGCACCCTGTTCTAAGCTTAAAGATTTCCTATTGGAAATTATGTTGAAGCCATCCAATGTCATAGCTGCCTGTCAATTCCAGCAAAGCAAATTGTACACCACACAAGTATCTATGAAACTGTTTAAAAGACGAAAGATAAAACCAGAAACTATGCCCTCATTTTTTCAGCTCGGCAATCACCCATATAAAAGTAGCAGTGATGCTGGCGTGGTTGCTTTACAGCCCTTATTTCCCATGAAGCAATAAAACATCCATGTTAGTGTTGATTTGATTGATGGCATACAAAACACCCAAATCAAATGTTTTGTTTCCCTAATGGCAAGAAAATCATCATCCATAGTTTTTCCTTACCTTACTGTACAACCAACGAGGAGACTAGGGTTAGAAGATCATTAGTACAAATTGTAAACAAAGCAGGAAGCCCTGCAACTCTAGGCATCCACTGCCATGTTCCAGTAGCCTTCATCCATCCATGTATTTGAAACTCATTTCACAAGTTCAAGCCTACTCAAACGTCAACTATTTTCAATAGTGAAGCACAACTTGTTACCAATTTTTCGCTACAACTCAATTGGTGGAGCTAGATTAAACATTGTTATATCTTAAAGTGGAATTACAGTTATTTCTGCATTATGCTTAAGTGTTGTTTGCACTTTGATTTATTATTCGTCAAATGACAGTTGTGCATTGAAATGAGGAAACAAAATTTCAGAAATTGCTATTCAGTGTTCCAGAATTAAATGAAGTCCAGAATTGAGCATATAAGCAACAAAGCATTTTAAATGCTTTCATTTATTTCATGAAGTGATTCATATTTACAGAGCTTCATTTGATTGCAAGAATCCAAATGATAATACAACATTGCATTGAGATGCATTTTCTTTTCAAAATGAAAAGCATGAGATTGAAATCAAATATCCACACGAGCCATAGATGGGACTATCACAGTGCATCACTAATATCACACTACATTATGGAAGATGCATTAAAAGAGGAAATCACATAAGTAACAACATAATCATCATTGCCTGATTGGCTGATGGTCGATGCTGAAGTGGTGCACCATTTGTCTTCTCCAAACTCCGTTGACCTGTAGAAAGGAAGAGAGGGATGTCAGAGGCTCTGATTATGAAGATACCTATATGAACTATCAACAATAATGCAGTTTGCTACTAATCATACACTGAAACAATCAAGTGAAGTGCAGAGACATGAGCTGAAGGAGAAACATCAACATGATCATGATATATTATTTTTATGCTAACATTGTTTGCTTCTTTGTGCAAGTATAGGGAAAATCACGAAGCTGATTATTATTTGAAGACCAAGCATGCGGAGAAAAACAGGCTCCCACAAGGGTAGAGCTCGACATGCTGCCCTTATTCATTCCAAGTGGGCGGAGATAGTAATTGCATCATCATATTCATCAAGAAAAAAAAATGATATACAACTGAAAGAGTAAAGCAGAGTTATTTATCAAGCTATTAAACCAACTGTGCATTCATAACAATCAGGTAAATGCTTTCTGAAAGCTATAGGTGAACAATCAGTTTAATCTGCTCAATCATTTAACTGAGTACATTTGTTGCAGGCATTGTTGTATGGTTTATGTTCTTTTGCCACAATATTATTTATTCATCATGTTCATAATGTCATACAAAGACCAACAATGTTTTTTCTCTCAATCAAGAACAGTGAACATGCATACATAATGCCTCAATGAAGAGAATTGTTTCAATTTTCATCTCAAAAGAGAGCAGATTCATGGAACAGTTTATTAAATGGAGCATAAAAATGCATGAAGAGTGCCAAATATAAACAGTTCAGTCATTTATTGAGTGGTGAAGCAATCAACTTGCTTGTAGGTATAGAGTACAGTGTTCAAGTGAGTTTGATGTAATCTTTTGGCTTACAGTGAAATGAAATAGTCCAAGGTATACCATTTTTTGGAGTTTTGTTTCTTCATTTTTCATGTATTTCAAATGGTGATACAACAGGTGAAAAGTCATTTCAGAATAATCAGGAGATGACAAAGCATAAGAGAAAGTGCTTTTGAAGTGTTAGCTAGCTGTAAGAGGAAATGCAGTCCATAGAGTTGCAGTATTTTAAATTGAAATCTTTGCATAAATTCAAAACAGAATCAAGATGCCAACTAGTCTACAGTCTCAGTCAAAAGCATTATGTGTGTAAGGAAGAAACAACATGGAGATGGTGTATGAAAATAAAACAAGGATACATTTCCAGAATCTCTTATGCTCAAATGAGGGTTTTCGATAGTAATGAAAAAGAAACACATGGGAATTTTCTATAAAAAGAAGATGAGTTGGAATTTAGTTGAAGATACATTAAGAAGCACATTTTCTTTACAAATTAAAAAATACCCACATACTGAAAACTAAAAATTTGAATGCCAAAAGGAACCCATATTTTTCACAGTTATCAAAATATACAGACTTCTTCATATCACAAGTGAACTCATATGGTGGAGTTTAAACAGATACAAAAATACAGCAGGAGTAAATCTTCATGAGTCGAGCCCAATTTTCATATAAATGACAAGATATACATATTTTTTGTTTATTCTTCATACACCCATATTGGGGTTTTGTTTTAAAAACAGTTTTTACAGTTTCAGTAACGAATGCTCATGTCTAAGTTTTGCAACTGAAAGTGCAAAAGAAGTAAAAATCATCATGGGTCGAGCTAGTTCTACATGAATATCAGGACACACAGATTTAATGCCATTTCCAGAATACCCATGGGAGGGTTTGAACTAAAATGCAGATTTCTCATATACCTACATCGTGTTTCTACAGGAACAACAAAATGCACAGTGTTTTCTTCAAAGTAACGAACACCCACATGAGGGTTTATTTCAAAATGTTGAATACAAACTATTTTCTCTTGGGTCGAGCCCAGGAATTTACAAAGAAATCCATTTTATGCATGAGTATGGCGCGGCCAGCTGGGTCTGCATCTTATGTATGTGAAAAGCAACAGTCATATCTTTCTTCTTTAAAGCTTTTAAAAGCTTTTCCATCGATAGAGAAATACATAAATGAGCAATAGAGAAGTCAAAACTTACCCTTGTCAAGAAATGGAGGGAAAGAAGTGGCGCGGCCAGCCCATTGGAGCTCTCAACTTCAAGCTAGAGCTATCTCTCATGGCGGCCAAGGAGACAATTCAAATACAGAAATAAATGAACATTCCAAATCATAAAAATGAATACATGTAAAGGCCGCGGCCTTGTTGGCTTCTTGACTTCCAAAATACAAATGGAGCCACGAAAAAACCATGAGAAACAACTTACGAGGAGTTGCAGAGAAGGGTCGACCAGATTGGAGGAGAAATCTGAAGCTTCCAAGGCACTCCCAAGCTGCAAATCGAGCTCAAACATGGCGGTGCTTCTCCTAGGCAGAGCCAAAGTCTCCAAGTTGAAAGATGCAAATGAAATTATTTTTAGGGTTTCTTCTTGTTTTGTCATCTTGACCTAGTTCGAATTTAGGTTAATGATTTTTGCCATGGAGTAGATAAATTCCAACTTAGGGTCTTTTGTTGCATTTTGAAATTGAGTCTTAAGTTTAATATTTAATGTCGCCATGGTCTCATATGCCTAGGTCGAGCCTTGTGGAAGGTTCTTAAGACTTTGTAAGTCTTGGTTTAATATTTTAGGGTCTTATTGTTAAGGCATTTGGTTTTAAAATCAAACACTTGTCTATGCCTTAGATTAAAATTCAGATCACTTAGGCATTTTATATTTTCAATTGATTTAAAAAGAAATCAATCATCTATCTAATTTTTTAAATTGATTTTTGAAGAAAATCAATTAAATATGTAATAGAGAGGGTTATTATTTTTATGATTTTTTCTAAGGAAAATCAAATTTGTAATAGAGATATAAGGTTGTAATATTTTGCAAAAGATTTAGCAATCTTTAATTGCAAAAATAAAACAAATTGTAAAATCTGCAATCATGTAAAGCAGAAGCATAAAGCAATACCTTATAAATTGTTTTATGATTTCTTGCTATTTTTAGCAGATTGGTATTGAATTTTTCTCTTGGTCGGATTTGTGTTTCATCTTGGAGAGATAAGGTGCTTTATTTGCTTTTAAAGCAGATTTAGCCTATTTTTAGAGGCTTTTCAGTATGATCATGGAAAAGAGACGTTTTTCTACTTTTATGCAGTCTTTTGGGACAATTTTGAGGCTTTTTTCCTTGAGCTTCTTTGTGAGCTCGGATGAGGGTTTCTAGGAGTTATATTTTGAAAAGGCTTAGTTTTTCTTCCTCTTTCCTTAGTTCAGAATACAGTTTCTTGCTCTTAGCATTTTTGAGCTTGTAAACTCAATTGTACTCAGGTCAGACAGATACACTCTTTCAGTTTCAATGAAGCAGCAGAGTTCTTCTTTTCATTTTCTTCTCTCAATCTGGTAACAATAGTTTGATGTCTTTGTGTTTTCAATTTGAAGCCTTAAATGTCCTACTTTTATGGGTTTTTGCACATAATTTCATGTTTTCAGGTTGTGTGATGTATTCAATGCCTTCGAATCTTCATACAAATTACTGATGAAATCATGTACCAATGAGATTGTGAGAACTATTGTAATAGAGGAATTGTTGTGAGTGGTAAAGTTTGGATTTTTTTCAGAAATAACAGTTAATCACCAGTTAGATTTAAGTTTTAATTTCAGTTCATCCTTCTAACTCTTTCCTTCAGAAAAATATTTAGAATTGGATCAATCATTTGGAGAACCAACTCACTCTAGAGATTCCTTCTTCATTCAGATCACCCACATCTGGAGAAGGTTTCCATGTTTCAGTAGATTGTTGAATCTTGTATTCAGTAGGGTGCAAATCTAATTGATAACACAACTTAGCAACAAAATATATCTTCCTCAAAAATGTAAAGAGGGGGTTGCCATAGAATCCATGCCCATGCCCAATCCCACAAACAATCTGCCAACAATCAAAACGCCTAGATTGGGTGCGACCACCATTAGAACCGCTCCCAGGAAAAAGAGAAAGTCTGCAATCAACAGAGTAGTTCTTCGTCTATACCAATCGTTCAACCAACCATCGACTGATCCAACTGCTGCTTCTTCGGTCCAACTCTTACCAAACCCTCATAAGCACTAGAAACACTAGAGAAAAGAAACAAATCCAAATAAAGCATACAATTAACACCCTCGGCCCCATCTTCAAATCCTAACCTGCAAAAGAAAAATGGCCAAGATGATATCAGTTAAGAAAACCTAATACTCCTACTATGAATGGCTGAGAAGCGTTTAATTGTCTTGCATGCTCTTGAGAACAAGTCTACACTGCCGAAAGCCAAAAGCAGTTTCGAGAAAACTCACTAAGGGAAATGCATTAATGCCTGCAAGTCAAAATGGAGAAAATATCAGACGAAGCAACTGAACGGGTGTGATCACTTTAATAGTCTCCCAAGGGCTCTTAGCAAGATCACACCGTTGATTAAAAAACTTAGCTTGGCCTCTTTCAAATTGGATACGCCTTCAGCGTAAATTAATTAACTAGCAATCACACCTTAGTGTGCAATGGGTATGCCGAGGAGGTGGGGAAGGTCAATTAGGTAATATTTTGGTCTTTTTTTTTGCATACATTTGTGTAGTACAAGAAGTCAATTGGTAGGACCTTTGAATCATGTATATAATTAGGCTCCATAGAAGATCATATGAAAATATCTCCAATATCATGGCCTATAAAAGATTATGATAATTTAGACATTCATCTCCATATGTGAATATCAAAACCCAAATCAAAGTTAGCTAGCTAAATAGTGTTATCCTAACGTTTCCATAACTAGTACATGCTCTTTTCTTTTTGACTACTCACACCAAGTACATGTTATCGTAGTTGTAATTAGAAAATTTCACGACATGTAGATGTGGTCAATTGGTGGGCCATTTATCAAAAGATGGTGTTTTTGCAATAAAGGTCTCAATGTAGAAATAATAGCATGAAATAAACTAACATCCACATATAGGGATCCAATCAGGAAGATAATTAGGGTCCATTGCTAATAGGCTCATATTATTTGTGTAATAAGGAGAGAGAGAGAGAGAGAGGATGGGAAGAACGAGTAAGATAGAGGTAAGGAGATAGAGATAGAGATAAAGATAGATATGGAGATGGATATGGAGAAGGATATGTAAGGAAAGAGAGGTAGAAATAAAGAGAGGGATAGATAGAGATGGAAGAGATAAATATATAGAGAGGATGAGAGAGGAAGAGATAAAAAGATAAAGCTAGAGATGGGAGCTCTTTGCCTATTTCTCTCTATATTTGTCTTCCCTTCTCTCTTCATCTCTCTCTATCAATTTTCTCTCTCCACTTCTTTGTTCCTCTTTAGGTCCTATTTATCCCCAACCCCTCTCTTAGTAAAAAAAACTATTTTAATTTGTATTATAAAAAATATATTATATATTTTATTAATAATTTGTATCATAGAGTATAATTTGTCTATCTATCTCCCTCTCTCTATGCCAAGAAATAGGGAACCATCTTTAACAATGCTACCTCTAATCCCTTAACACTACACCAGCCCCAACTAAACCTAGATTACACCTAGAATCTTTGTTAAATTAAGCTTTAGAAACCCAATTGGAGACTTCCTTCAAATAGATTTTTTTCACATAGATTGGTTATCAACTACCCTATTAACAAGGGAAGTTGTTTATATAAAGTAATTTGAATTATTTTGAATAATTAATATATTATATACACACACATACATGCATATGTTTCTTGCATCCAACTTTTTCAATTCCATTTTCCATTGCATTATCAGTACCATCGAATTTCACAATTCTTTTTCTTTTTGGTAACACAGTACAATCTTAAGCATTGTAGTACATTCTAATTTAATTGAAAATCCAACCATTGTGGCATACCACCTTCTGCTTAACTTTAAATATTCTTTACAAAAAATTTATCAGCCATATCACCAAGGGGCAATTTATCTAGGTTTTGAGTGCAAGTCCTTGTTGCAATATTTACATAATTTTAATCCTAGATTTACAAATGAGTAAGCTAGGAGCTAATATATGGGCTCTGGGTTCGATAATGTCTTTTGTTAAACTAAATTGCAGCTATTTACTAAACTTGACATTAGTCATCTTCTCTTTAATATGTTTTAATTTTAGCATGATTCAACATTATTCCAAGATCAAGATCAACCCTACCTCGGATTGAACACAAATAATAAGACAAACAATGATGTCTCTAAGATTAAAGTTAAAACTTGAGCCAAACAAATATTTTTCTTGAAAAATTGAATTGTCATAGTACATTTCAAAATTTATAAATCAATTCACAATATCATAGTTAGGAACAAACCAACATGGTAAAAACATACACAAATAATTAATAAACAATTATAAAAATGAAATTTGAGGTATTTCAGTTCATGGCAAATCAATTTGAAAAGCATGAATGGTGTCCAGCTGTATCATTATGCGACTTTATCTCTGTCTATAGCCATTGCTAGTGTAAAGTCTGGAAACACTTGCTAGTTGGACGTGGCATTCCACAGAACAGTTCACGTGTCTTGTCTTTGCTTCCACATTTTGAAACATGTCTATGAACAAATGGCAAGACAATATTGTTAGAGAACTATACGGGCATCATTCTTCCTCTTCATCGCCACACCATTCTTCATCTTCATCGCCTTCTTTGTATTAAACAGTACGTCGATACATTTTTTTCTCCCAATTGAATCTAGACAAAATTTTGCATTATATCTGCATTCTTTTAGGAAATCATTTCAATATGCAAAATGGGTATATTTATTAATCAAGAGTTGAGATGTTCATTTTAAAGGAATTCAAGTTTTATGGCATGGGTGTGCATCTTCTATGGAATTTTGCAACGCTGAAAAGTAAACAAGGGATTTGTTTGGTTGTAGCTCTTGGTAAACCTCAAGTTGTTATCCCCGAGGAAGCTCGAAGTGAAATGCAAGACCATCAGAATGGTACAAAATAGGGTCTAAATGTGTCGAGGTCAAAAAATTGTTCTCTTCCATGGTCATTATCTTCTGCAGATGGTAGTAATACTTGTAAGAGAGCTTTTGAAGTGCTCTGGTTCAGAAATTATTCATGCTTCAACAAAAAGAATTCAAGTAGGTTACTGCGTAATCCATATATTTTGTGCATATCTTGCAATCATTGCATTCAATGAGATAACATCTCTTTGAGGCATTCTGTCTAACAGTTCATGTGCCTTTTCTATGCTTCCACATTTTGCATACATGTCTACTAGAGCATTTCCAACTAGAATATCTGAAAAAATTTCTCTTTCCATGATGCTTTGATGGATGTGCACACCCTGTTCCAGAGCTCCCATTTTGGCATAGGTAGGGAGGATACTGGCGAAGGTTGTGGAATATGGCTTTACACCTACCAATTGCATTTTCTTGAAAGTTCCTAAAGCGTTTTCAATAAATCCATTTTGTGCATATCCTGCAATCATTGCAGTCCATGAGATGACATGTTTTCAAGTATTATGTCAAACAGTTAACGTGCCTTGTTAATGCTTCTACTTATTGCATGCATGTCAACTAAGACAGTCACGACCATAATATCTAACAAAGTTCCTCTATCTTTCATGCTTCATGGATGTCCATACCCTGTTCCAAAGGTCCCATTTTGGCATGGGCAGGGAGGATGCTAGCAAAGGTTAGGGAATTTGGCTTTAATCTTGACAATTGCATTTGCTTGGAAATTTCTAAAGCCTTTTCAACAAATCCATTTTGTGCATATCCTATAAGAATTGCAGTCCATAAGATCACATCTGTTTGAGGCATCTTGTCAAACAGTTCATGTGCCTTGTCTATGCTTCCACATTTTGTATACATGTCTACCAGGGCAATTGCAACTACAACATTTTTTAAGCTTTGATGGATGTCTGTACCCTGTTCCAAAGCCCCCATTTTTGCACAGGAAAGGAGAATGGTAATGTAAGTAGATTCAGGTGAGAGACACAACTAGTAAGCTCTATTTCTGTTATGAATACCTCGATTACCCTATTCGATTCGCCTGGAAACAACCTTTTTCAACAAAAAATTTCTCACATTGTGTAGCCCCATCAATTCACAAACAATTCACTTTGTTGTTACATTTGAGCTAAATCTTGTTCTTGAAATCAATTATCAGTTGCCTCTCTAAGATCTGCATAAACAAATCGCAGGCTCTTTTCCCTAATTTGCGATGGATTTCTCAAAGTGCAAGTAATAGCCGTTGACAAATTCAGGCATTTAAACTAAAATATGATATAACAGTAAATAATACTCAGAAGCAGTTGTTCCTATATCATATATAGACATAACTATGCTAGTATCTATCCTGCATGTTTAAACAATTTGTCATAATAAGAAAAGTTAGAAATGGAAAGAATTTGATGCAACCAATTGTTTTGCTTAAAGGATTATGTTTAGATATATTGTTTGAAATGCATCAACCTTAATAAAATTGAAAAATATAATTTGATAATAAATTGGTATATGCAACAAGTGCTCATTGCAAATCTTGAGCACTTGTTGTATACTTGTAAAGGCATTATGTTGTGTCATTTTGAAATAAATATTTGGAAATGCAACTTTATTTAATTTTCACATAATACTGAACATATTTGTTGAGTATCGAATTGTTTTGTAGTTTTGGATACAAAATTGTGTTAAATTTAGCACTGAGTCTCCTTTCATAGAAATATACACATAAAATTTAAGAATGATACTTAAAGGAGCACATTTAGTCATAATTACAGGGAAATTTGAAGTAGTCACTATTGTGCATTGCCTTGTTGAGGTATTGTATACTTTAAAAAACATATTGCTTGTAAATGGGAAAATATAGTTTGGAAAGGTGTGCGGCTAGGAAACACTAACTTCAATTGTCTTTGGTTTCTTGGGTTGTTGAGGAGGAAGCTTCAGAAGGGTAATAGTGAGCAGTCCAGCCTGACAGCTGGCAATAGTGGCCTCCATATTGCAGTCGGCAGGTAGGATAAAATTACGCATAAATTTGTCGACACTGCGTTCCATACGAATGTATTTAACATCCTTCTCCGTGTTTCTCGTTTGCTCTCCAGTTATTTTTAGCACATTGCCATCTTCTACTTGAACCTTCTTGTTCTCAAACAGAAAACAACAACTTTGTTAGTCATAGTGAGTAGCGATTTGTTTCTTTTTCATAAACTAGATGTAGAGGAACTGATGGTTTGTAAAGGTTTATAATTGAAATACCTTGATGTCATTGTTTGTAAGGCCTGGCATGTCGATGATGAAGACATAAGAGTTGGGAAAGTCTTTGATATCAACTGTAGTGGAACTCATGGTCTTACTGTTTAGAAAATTTAGGAGTTTCTCCATTTCATCAGGGACTCCTAGAAGCTGGTGAGCAATGCTAATGAGGGGCTCCATCTCATTCTAAATTATCGTAATGGTAAATAAAATTTTCACAAAGTATAGAGAAAACATAAATTTAGAAGCTTGGAAGGAGGTGGATAAAACATTTACCAGGTTAGTGACTATGGTTGAAGAAGTAGAAGTACAGGTGCTTTGAAAGAAGTCACTGGTAGAAGTACTACAGTAGATAGATGTGAATAGTTAGAGCGATGATTATAAAGGACGATGAAAAGAAAAAAACCAAAAATCAACCATTGAGATAAAAACAATTATCTCAATCATGTAGTAAATGAATATAAAGTATTAAAAGAATGAATGCATTTGAATACAAAGGTATATTGAATTTGTAAGCAGGTCTCTTTGAATGCCAATGTATCTGTAGTAAGCAAAAGGTATATTTATAACTTGAAGAACAATTAGTGTGAACGAGAATGTTGAAGTTGAAATATACAAAAACATATTAGTTACCTTTGGTTCAGTAGTTTGTAGATCTTAGACAATGAGAACATAGTGTAAATGAGCAATGAGAGGATTGTGTAGGTAAGGAAGAAGACAAATACAATTTTGAAGAAAGTAACAATAGTAATAGTTGCTATTGTAGTAACTAACAAAGTGGCATACCTATAGTAGTTGAAATTCCCTTTAACTGTATTAGTTGTTTGAATTTGACAATGCTTGCAAACGAATCTCTTCGTTTATTCGACGAGCAACATATGGGCTTTGTTGAATGCGTGCATATCATTGGAATGAGAAGGTTGGGTGGATGTGAAGGCTTTGTAGATCAAGAATTCTTGAAATAGCTGTAAATGTCAGTCAGGTTGTCGGTCTATGTTGCCAATGTCCACTGTGGCCCTTGGAAGCATAAGTCAGGTTGTGATTTGTGTATTGTCAATGCCCATGCCATTTTAAGAGGAATTTGACGGCGAAGTCCTCAGCTAAGCAGTGTTATTGGGACATTCATCAGATTGATGTGGTCCCAAGGTGGTCCAAGGTAATTCTTGAAATGGACAATAACAAACAATGGTAGTTGAGGTGGTTTGTCACCTTCACTGTATACAATAGCTTTTACCTGACCAAGTGCACCATTCACGAGTCCTGTCTCAACCCAGATATTTGAACATAACATGACCTCTTGGCCAATAGATAAAAAAGTTTGAGCTTGAAGTTGTTCTTCATCAGGATTTATGTATGTTGACCCCCTTAGTTGCTCTGCAATGGAAAGTGCAATAGGTGTTGCCAAAGACAACAACATACGTTTGTTGTGTAGTGAGAATAATTCATTTGTTGCAAAAAGATGCATGCTAGACAGGAAAACAAAGTTTTTGTAGAACTGAGTGAGGAACTTTAAAATGACAATAGAATTTGTTAGTCTTCTTTTGTAGGATTTGCATTACGTAGATTGTGGAGAAGTGTACAAAAAGTAGTCTAGGAAGGATCATCGCCAATTTGTCAAAATATTCTTGTCAAAGTTACCATAGTTGTGAAGCTACACCATAGAGTCCCACCATAAGAGGTAGAAGCATACATGGGGATATCTTTAACTAGTGGTAGTTGGCCCAAGTCACCAAAGAGTATGATTGAATGCCCTCCAAAGGGCAAGTGGTTGTGGTTGGGGAATGCTTCTCGTAGTCGCATGTCAATTCGTTCTAGCAACTTGGGACCAATGAAGCTCATCTCATCAATTAAAATGTACCTAATAAAGTACATACTCTCTTGGAAGGTTGCAAGTGTTTTCCCTTGTAGGGGGGCCATTTCTTTTATTGGAATACGAAGAGAAAAATGGATTGTTGATGCTTGAATGTTGAATGCTGCAACCCCTGTAGATGCAAGAAGTAGTAAGGGTGTTTGGTGAATCGGAGTTGAGCTCATGTGGGCATGCCTTATTTGTTTTATGAGTTGTGACTTTCCAGTTCCTGCAGTTCCTTGAACAATTAGCTTGAGCGGTGGTTGCAATGGAAGTGTGCTTAGGTGGGAGCAAATTATATCAAATACTTTTTGTTGCTAAGTAGAGAAAGTAGTATGGATCTGTTCATGGAGAGCATGGTGCACTTGAAAGGTTGCCCGATTAGAGTCTATGAAAGTAGTAGCAAAATGCATTTGTATCAGGGTCAAGTTGGATTGTTTCCATTCATGGTGAATGTCAATTTCACATCGACCAAGCATGTTTAGTGCGTCAAGTTGTATTGGAAGGTTTGGGTGAAAACTTGAGAGAACTTGCCACTCTTATAGGCTGTGGCCTTGTAAGGAATGGTCAATGCTTGAGCTGTTGCTTGCATCTGATGCTTCTGCTGGAGTTGGAAGTGTGCGATGTACATGCCATGCCCTGTATGTAGAAGATAACCTCTCCCATTGCGATATAATATGATGTTCAGAGGACCCAAAATCAATGTCAATGTTGTGAAAGGGGTGGTATAAAATTATTTCACTCCAAAATTCATGAAAGTTTTTGTCATCTCTTGCAGGGATGGTAGTGAACCTAGGTGAGACACGAACAATTGCTTTATGAGGGCGTTGATTCCATTGTTCATTTTTTCGGGAGGCTCTAAAGGTCCACTTTTGGGTTAGTTCAATGAGTGGCATTGCGTCTAGATGAATTGGGCAGGCCATGTAGGCATCAATGTATGTAGGTGTTGTGGTAACTGATGTGGGTGAGATTGATACACGTTGAAATTTATGGTGGTTAACATTTAAAGACACAAATGTTCTATTGGATATGGAGAGGGGTAATTTTAGTAGAAGGTGGCAAGTTTCTTGGGCACTAATATCACGATCCACTAGGCTATTAGTAAGCAATTTACGAAAAGCAATTGGGGCTGGCAATTTTGACTCTAAGTTTGTGGAGATGCGAGATAACATGGCATGGTACGATTCAGATTTGTGCTCAGCTTTTGCAGCATATTTTGCAATATATTTGAGGACATCAGCAATTGATAATACAAGTTGGCAGTCTACAGTAGCCCTCCAGATAGATAGGATAGATGGGTTGTGAAGGTTCAACCGATCATCATTACGAGCTAGTGTATGCTTAGGATGACCAATCTCATCATTTGAAATAGTTGACTTATCTTGCATGGACCATGGTGCTTTGTAGCGACATACAATAGCTGGCCCTTTCTTTCTGAGGCATGTTAGCAAATTACACTTTGTGTGTCGTTCAACACAACTGACTAATTCACAATAGTCTATTGAGGGCTTGCATGACAATATCCTTGTTGTGTCTAGCAAGCATGGATCATCAAGAACAGAGCGGTGAATTGTTTGGCCTCTGAATTGGAGGCTACGTGGATTCCAAGCGGAGACATATCTATCTATGCAATCAAGTGCATTCTGTACAGATTGAATGTTATTCCATTCTAATCTACTAATATCAGGAGCTTGTGGGAGCCATAGAAACCATGAATTTGTGTGGATCCTCTGTGTTGCCATTCATACCTATGAAAAGATGATATTTAGAACACTATTAAGGTAAGAGTCTATTGTTAAAAGTGAAGTGATGATTTCTAGTAAACAATCAAAGTATGCGTGTATTTTGCAAGATTGAGAAAGAAAGAGTTTACCTATACCAATATTCAGATGCACCAAGAAGTTTTTCCAAGACCTCTTCCCGAAATGCAGTAAACCTGTGGTGCATGTAGACTGCGGTGAGGTGTGATTTTTGTACAATGTTATGGATCCTCCATCTAGAAGCCATGAAAGGATTTGTAGGAGGCTTGGTTGGCATGATGGCATGCAAGTCTGGCCATTTAGTATCTGCTGCACTTAGGGTGAAGAAGAGTGAGGGGCAGCCAATTTGAATGATCATGTCAGAAAGTTTCCCTCGACGTTGGGTCCAAAATGGACGGGTTCCACGAATGGACGAACTAAATCGCATGAGCTGATCTGCAAGTTTGTCATCTAGCATGTCCTTTAATCTTTGGTGTAGGTCGTAGACTATTGAGGGAAGGCAACCATTGAGATTTTTGTTGACAAATACAGAGGAGGTTGTTTGGCTACGGTGGCGCACAATGATATTTAGTATGAAGTACCTAAACCGAGGGTGTTGCCCAAACCGATGATCATGGTACCTTATAAGGTGGAGAGCATATTCATGTAGTTTAATTTCTTTGATACGTTGTTGCTTGAATGCAGCTTTTCCATTTGGAAATAAAGTGGGGAATGCCATAGCAAATAATCCTTCAGTGGTGTATTCATTTATAGGAGTTGGAGAAATGGGCGGCCATGCAATGGTTGGTGTTGGTCGTCCTCCACCTAGTTGTAGCAAAGAGCGCACCTCTTCGACCTCTGTACGTGCATGTGGGAGATTCGCCACAAAGGATGTTGTCGGCAGCAAGCTGTGTTCAGTAGGGTCGTATTCGGTGTCGCTTGTTTCCTTGAAGTTTACATCTGTGGTAAAAGAAATGAAACAGTTGCGTTTACAAAGGATAATCTCAGTCGAGCTTCTAATATTTCTCAATGCAAAAACTGGTTCTACCTATTCGCCATTTATCATGTCTTGCATGCTCTGAGAACAAGTCTGCACTGCCGATAGCCAAAAGCAGTTCGGGAAAACTCACTGAGGGAAACGCATTAATGCCTGTAAGACAAAAGGAAGAAAATATCAGACGAAGCAACTGAACGGGTGCGATCACTTTAATAGTCTCCCAAGGGCTCTTAGCAAGATCACACCGTCGATTTAAAAACTTAGCCTGGCCTCTTTCAAATTGGATACGCCTTCGGCGTAAATTAATTAATTAATGGGGGGAGGAAAGCATGGAGAACTCATGGAGGCAGCAGTTATAGGAAATGAATTCATTTGCTCGTCGAGTTTGAAATGCTTGCATCTGGTTTTGATCTTAAGGTTTAAGAGTTAAAAATGAGTGAGAAAGAACAACATCCAACCCCATGGCTGAACACGCTAGTTACACAGCCATTCTATGCATTTCACACTCTCGCCTTCTTATCCTATGCAGTCATTAGTCATTTTGTATCGAATTGGCTTTCGAACGGATTTTCTCAGCATCTTTTTCGTTGGGAAATCCAAGCGTTATTGAAAGTTGGAATTTCGGTAGCAGTAAAGATGGTTAAAAGCAAAAACTTGGGTGTCCTATATAGCTGATAGAATGCCTTATACAAAGGGAATTCTAATAATGCTGCATCCATGTTGGAGCATCGTTGGCTGTTCGGTATATGGTGGTCTTCATAGTTATATTTTTGTTGTTTCAGCAACCACCCTATAGCAGGCAAGGTGTCCGTTTTGGCTTGTCATGGCACGGGACAGACGTCGTTTGTTGAGACCATCGGGGTGGCTGTTTCGGTGCCCATGTTCGCTACTCCCTTGTCTATAATGGTGAGTAATAGTCACCTACTTACTTTTGTTTAAAGAATTAGTCTGATTCAATCTGTTATTAATAAAAAGATAATGGTATAAAAGGCACGTTTTCAGAGCCTAAACTAGATAAAGTCAGAGTAAATACTCTTACTCTAGATAAGTCTGAAATAAAGATTAAAGGCACACTTTCAGAATTTAAATTGGATAAAATATGAAACAAAGACTAGGGGTCAAGCCTACACAAGTTAAGCAGTCCCAGCAGAAAGGGGATCTTGAATCATCAAATATTATTATCTATAGACTCCCAATCAGTGAAAACGCCTTTCTCTTATAAGGATCTTCAGGTTGAGTTCAAATTGCTAAAAATCTAGTGGTAAATAAATACCCAAAGTCCGACCCTTAACCAATCTATTTCTTATTCATTCACACAAAGAGTTTAGCAGTAACTTTGGAGAACATGCAAAATAATATTTATTCACACAAAGAAATATCCGGATTTTGGAAAAAAAAGAAAGAATAAGAATAGAGATCTGCAAGTTTGGATATGTTAAAGAATGCCGTCTACTCAATAGATATATCTCTTACAGTAGGGAAACGTTCTTTGGATGTTTCTCCCATCTTGGAGATGCATACTCATGTTTGGAATATGGATTAGTCCATGCATTGGATCTTGGAGTTTTAGTGCTGCCAAAACCCATTTTGGACTTACCCTATAATTGCGGCATTCCATAAGATCACATTGCTTTGAGGCGTTCACTTGCCTTGTTTATGCTTTCACATTTTCATTTATGTCTAGCAGGGTAATTGTAACTACAACTCATGACAAAATTTTTCCCGCCGTTATGTTTGTTGGATGTCCCTTCACTATTACTGGATATCTGGCATGATGCGAATTATTATAATGCAAGCCTATTTTTCAGATTTTATCTCAGCTGCCCTTGCATGAATGGACAAGCTACAGGAAATTCTTATGTTTTCTGTGAACATGACACCCTTAATCCTCCAATAGATATCTCATATGAAAGCCTTTTGTTCCCAAGATTCAAAGCTCGGTTATTCTTAAAAATATTATTAGTTAATTATCAAATTGGACCCAACAGTACACATACATTCTGCAATGTACTGTTCCAGCATCTGATAGTTGAGTTTAACAAAAATAAAAATAAAAATTGCAATTCCCAACTTCTCACTGTGGTGGCAGATAAATAATTCTTTTTTTTCCTTCTCCAACAGCATTAAGCAAATGTGTTGAATCTGGAAAACACTCTGCCGACTTCATATGCCAAACCAATTTCTTCAACTTTGTTTATATCTTCAGATGTCCATTTTATGGCCTTCAAACCAACTACATCCATATATCTTTTTAATTCCTCTATTTCTCATCGATCTCCTTACATTTTTAACCTCCCACACTCAATGCCGCGCCATGGAGAATTAGGGCAAGGTAATAAGTTTTAATAGTGTTTTTTTTTAAATAAAGGAGGCTTTTTTTAATTACTATTTTTATATTCATTTAATTTGTTGTTTATAATTTTATAGTAACTTATATAACCACTTATATATAATCACTCTTATCTCCTTAAGTTTGTAAGTGGTAAATTCTGAAAAGGGCAAAAAAAAGCGTTCAGATTTAAGTATGTCAATATAAGTAAAATGAGTTCATTTGATAAAAATATAATATTTGTGATCAATTAAAATCCAGGTGCATGTGAATTAGATAAGGGAGTGAATGTATTAACATCAAGTTTAGTAAATAATAAATAATGAAGGTCATATTAAATCTTGCCTTTCTGCCTTTTACTGAGTCATGGCCGTTTGTTGGGTGTTTAATCTTGAAATGGCCTTGTCTTACTAGGTAGTAACCACATTTTAGCTTGTCCTTGCTTTGTGTAAAGATTTTTATAAATATAAATATTAATTGTGTTCTTATTATTAGATAATGTTTACTCATATAGGATGATAAATTTTGTAATACTTTTCTTACCTAATAATCTGTGAATAGATTCTTCTTCCCCATCCATCGTGGTCAATTAATTGAAAATCTTGGTTTTTAAGCAGAGAGTTAATAGCCTATCTTGCTTTCATCCATATATATATTCATATGTTAAGGATAAAAGGGTATGTATGTATATAAATTTGTTTATTGGTTCTTGTTTAAATCACTTTGTCGTGTCACCCTAGATGCATATACATTTGTCTTTTGATAATAAATGAGGTAGTATAAGTAATGCTTAAATAAAATACGCTTACACTGTTAGAGTATATATATATATAATATAACATCAGTGTTTTATAATAAATAAATATCTTGTGTAAAATTTTATTTGTTCAAAGGTAGCAAATAAGTTTCCAACAATATTCTCTTACTTCCATGTCATTAAAGAATATTTCTTATTTAAGAGTAAGTTGTTTCATTTCTTCTTAAATTAAATTAGATGGTTAACATACTTAAGTAATCAATTTAAACAAAGAACTTTAATTACTTTTATAATAACTATATAGTTTATCTTTGATAATTTCTAATACTTAGATCTAATCTTTTGTTGGATTATTTTAGTCTATTCTTGGTGGGAATTACAATATCAAAGATAAAAACATGGTGATTTAGGAGACTAGGGAATAGAGTTGGAATAATGGTTTGATTATAATTAAGTAAATGAATTTTATTTATTCTTATGTATTTTATGTGATCAATTGAAAATTCATAAATTAAAATCATAGTCTAAAAGTGGTTAAAACTTGAATTTTCATTTCCAAACTAGATTTAGGTAAATATGAGAATGAAGTGGAAAAAGGATGTTTTGAAGGTCATTTTTATATTTTATGATTATTTAATATGGTATGTAGGGGTATAATATATTTTTTAATCATTATATAAATGTCCCATTGGTTTTGGGATTAGTTTGTGTAATATAGTTTGAATTGTTAGGACTAGAGTCCTAATTGGTCTATGTGGTCTTATGACATGGGTTGGTGAGTTATACTTGTTAGTGAGTATCAAGTATACTTTTTGAATATGAGTTTGTAGAACTATTTTATCCTATTATCGTGAGGCCTAGAATTACTCATTATGACTAAATTTGGCATCAAATCGTCATTTTAACCTAGTGGATATACCCCCTTTGTTGGTCAATCAAATATGAGTATATTATTCTAGTCTACCCTTACTCGGGTCTTCAGTTCCCGACTTCACCTAAGTGGGTGGCACTTAATTGTGAAATTGTCTAGGGTAATGGACCCTAGAAAGGGTTGCATACCCACTTTTACAGTATGCTTTTTACATGGAACATATGATACCCTTGAGTAGAGGATTGAACATTAGTGTATTCCAGTGTAATTGTGTTGTGAGTATGAATGAGGTTGAGTCAAATGAATTGGAACAACTCAAGTTGTCAAACTACATTGCCTCTACGAAATATATACGTAGGTAAGGCCATCAAGTGATGAGCCCCCGAGACATTAGGTCGGGCCCCTAGGACTGTCCTTCTGAGTCTTGTTTGAGACTTGTCAATTTATCCTAATACTGCCATTTGATTTGTATAGCTTGTCTTGGTGATCATGTGCTAACTACCATTGATATTATGTGTATGTTAAGTCATGTAAACCTTGTAGGTACAAGTATTGGGAGCGAGGAAATTTTGACATAATGGAATGTAAGAGGTATGTTAAGTTGACCCAAAATAAGTAGACTCTATCGTTAAAAATAGTAAATCATTTCTATCTTTGCTTCTTACTAGTGAGATCATTGATAATAGTTGTAAGTAGTTTTTATGTTGTTATTGCCTTTTAAGTAAACAAAAAAAAATTATTTACAAAATTAGTGAAGCCGTTGTGGTTTTGTTAGGTTATTTAGTGTGTAAAATGTGGGTGTGATAGTAATGAGCCTCCTATAATAGCCCAAGGGAACTTCTAAGATCTCTTTGCCTCTATAGAACATGTAATGTAGAAATAATTTTTATCTTATGTGGGTCAACTTGAATCCTTGCACTAGATATGAAATTCCCTAAAACAATTCCCTCAGTCATCATCATAAAGCACTTTTCATTACTGAGGGACAAATTGTGTTCTTTACGTCTCTTTAAAACCTTTTCCAAATTGTTAAGGGCTTCCTCATAAGTTTCCCCATATGTGGTGAAGTCGTCCATATATATCTCCATACAGTCATGAGCATAATTAGAAAAAATGTTGAGCACTTCCCTTTGGAAAGTTTTTGTGGTATTGCATAAACCAAAGGGTAGAATAGAGTAAGCATGGCTACCCCAAGGACATATAAATGCTATTTTGTCCTGGTCTTCTAGAGCAATTTCTATCTGATTGTAACCATTGAAACCATCTAGGAATGAAAATTACTTCTTCCTTGCTAAAGATTCAAGCACTTGATCTATAAGGGGCAATGGAAAGTGGTCCTTCCTAGTGGTTGTGTTCATTTCCCTATAATCTACACATACCCTCCATTTTCCACCTTTCTTGGGAACAATGACTAAAGGTGATACCCATTCACTGTTAGATATAGGATAAATGAAGCCTGCATCAAGGAGTTTTTGGAGTTCAACTTCAACTATTTCTCTCAAGGCAAGGTTCATTCATCTTTGAGGCTGTCTAATGGGCCTATAACCATCATTTATATAGATCCTATGCATACATAAGTCATGATCTATACCCTTCATATCATGTGTGTGTCTGCAACACAATAGTTAGGGAATTTTGTTGTTCTTCAGTCAATGCATTATTTATGTTCAACATTTTTCCTAGCATGACTTCTAGTTCTTTGGATGATTCTTACACAAATGAGGGGTCAAGGAAAGGAATAATTGGTAGAAACTATTGTGGCAGTAAGGAATGGAAGATCTGAGATATTTCTTCTAAGGAATTGGAAGGTATAATGCTTTGCAAGGGGTCTTGTAGGCATGAGAGACAATCCTGTTGTTGTGGACACCTACTTGAGTCACTTTGTATTATATGAGCAATCAACTCATCTTCATCCTAATCATCCAATATAGAGATGCATTCTATTGTCATCAAAGTTTGTAGGGAATAGTGGTCTTCCTCATCCAAAGTAGGCCAAATGGTTTGCTCAAGATCAACATATGGTTGGGTTGGAGGATAAAGGACCAATTTCTTGGTCACAGTCCCATTGAATATTATCATATTGCCAAACCTACAACCTATGAATGCATCAATTGTAGTTAACCATGGTCTCCCCAGAATGAGTGGATACCCTACAAGGTTAACCTTTAGCAGCAATACTATGAAGTCTACAGGGTATTCCCAAGAATCTAATGCAATAAATAAATCCTTAATGATTCCTTTAGGCTTGACTGTTGACCTATGAACCAATTGTAGAACAGTTTGTGTAGGTCTAAGGTTGGCTAACTGAAGTAATTGTATTGTTTCTTTAGTCATGACATCGATTGCTATCCCGAAGTCTATCAAAGTGTTCTTGATAAGGACCCCATTAATCTTCATCTTCTACTGGACTACTAGGGTCTGTGTATTTAGGGATAGTTATGTTCCCTAACATGATATCAACAAGGTTCCCCAGGACATGAAGTGTCTGAGGATCCTTCCTTTTCTTCCTTGGTTTCTTAAGATATAGGTCCCTAAATGCCTTGGTATAGATCATAACGCCTTTAATAGATTGGATAAGAGGGATCTTGATATTGACATCCTCAAGTTGACCCAGTCAGTCTTTCTCAGCTTGGGTGTGATGTTTTTGAATGGCTAAGCATTCAGGGAAAGGTGGCTTTGGATTTGAGGTAGTCTGGTGTACCTGATTTAACTCAGGTTCCAAAGGTAATTTTTCTGAAGCTTCAACTGCAGGTTCCTCATCCTCCATCTCAGTGATTTGAGGGGAGGAAGGTCTGGCTAGTTGTTTCCCTGACCTGAGGTGGACATCACTCACCTCTACCCCATAGGTGATGTATTGCATAGCCTCGCTAGTATAAGCATGTTGAATAGACTTGTTAGGGCTAGGTGCATATTGAGCAGGTAATTGTGGTGCTCTTGCTAGCAGGGATGTTGGATTGGATGGATTAGGAATAATGGATTGTTATTGTGGTTGAGAAGGAAGCATATGCTGCTGGTAATTCATGTTTTGTTGTTGCCACTGCTGACCTTTTTGCCATTGAGGCTGCCACTAGTTCTGCTATGTTGGCCATTGAGGATTGTAATTGGAACCTTGGAAATTTTGTTGTGACCAAGGATTTAGTTGTTGTTGGTTCCAATTTTACTGAGGTTTTTTCCATTTTTGAGGGTTTGGCCATTGGCTTTGGTTGTTTTACTAGGGCTAGGAACTCCAAGTAGAATTTTTTTTATTTCCAATGGGAAAGGATGAATAATTAAGAGGGTCTTGTGGCATACCTTATTTTTGTTTCCATGGCCTTCTTTGAGCTATGTAAAACAACTATCCATCATCTCCTTAATGTAGCTGAAAATTAGGTTTCTTTGTTTTCTCTTGTTGAATACTAGCCACCCTCTTGCATTTATAGTTTTCTTTCCTTTGCCTACAACTAGGGTAGTATTTAGTGAGCATTATTTCAGAATCCTCTTGCTTCTTATTTATATGGAGAGTGTCCAACTGAGTGGAAAGATGACTAATAATGTCCCCCTTCATGTTGGACAATAAATTACTTAACTCTATCTTTGAAACCCCAGTGGCTGATTTTCCAATAATGGATGTCCTCTCTCCTCTTGGTCCTTTAGTGAAGGTCTTGGAGTAATTTTTACAAACCCTACAAATTTCTTCAAATGGAATTTGAGAGATATCCCCTTGTGTAACACCCCTCCATTTTGGATCTTTTGATCGACAGTGCTTTCTTTGTTATGTGTTTCTGTTATGTTGTGACTAATTATTTGTTTATAACATGCTTTCTCATTATCATAGTTGTTATTTGAATTAATAATGATGTATGCCCATTTATTCATTATTGATGTTTTAATTTTGTCAATCTTGATATGACTGTATTGGTGAAGAGAACGGTATTGCATCACTCGCTCGCGAGTGTCCTGTGATTTCTGCGATTCTCTCTTCACGGTGTGTATGATTTATTATATGTATACATGTGCGACATTTGCTGGTTTGCAGGATTGCAGGTACCAGATATTAGCTTCACCTGGTTTCACAGGTCTGAGCGTGTCCACTACTCAACAGTAATATTGGGAGATAGTAACGGGTTACCTAGTCATACCTTTACCCTAGTACAGTGTGTCGTCAGTTTGAATTTGGTCTTAGATTTATCATTGTTGTTCTAGGTATTTTATTCTTATGCAAATTTAATTTAGTAGATTAAATGTGTATTTAATTTTAAATATTTAATTAAATAAATTATTGTTGTGAGGGCTTTAGAATAAATAAATAAATTTTGGTTATGTTAATTGAGTAAAATTTATTATTAAAAATAAATGGTAATTAAATAAGTAAAAATATTTAAATTGGTTGCAATTAGTAAATTGTATTATTATATTTAAATGCATGTGAATAGAAAATATCTAAATTGTTGAGGGAAAAGATATTTTAGATATTTTGTTTAAGATAACTGAGAGTTAGAAATTTGTAATCTAGTTGTTGAAAATTCATTATTGAGAGAGATATTAGGGAAAAAGAAAAGGAAATTGTTTTCACGGGAAAAGTTTTTGGTATGGGTTGTGGAAAATTGGTGAGGAAATTGTGGATCTATCGGAAGGAAGAAAGTTTTAGCTATATTGAGAATTGAAATTATAGAGAAGCTCGACAACATTCTTCTGTAACAGGTTCTTTACTATTTTTGTGAAATTTGAAATTAAAAAGTTATTTTATTACTGTAATGCAAATTGGAAATGTTTTAGGAAATGATTTTTCAATACTGTAGAAGTTCTTGTTTATTTATTTTAAAAGATTGCCGTGAAAATGAAACCTCTGTAGAAAATAATTAAATCATCTGTATAATTTGTTTATTCGAAATAAATTTATATAGGAGGAAATTATAGTGGAATTATTGAATCTCTGTTGAATTTAAATCAAAACTTAGAAACCTCTTCCTGTGAAAACATAATTTGTTTTTCTGTAGAAAGTGATAAATTACCGTGAAGATTTAGATCCTTGTAAGGAGTGATTTTAAACAATAGAAAATAAAAATAAAAGTATTTGAGGAATTAGAAAACCTCTGTAGGATTGAGAATGAAATCCTCTGATAGATTTAAAAAAAAATTGGAAACCTCTCGTAATTCGAAAATCAAAATAGCAGATATAGTGCGTCACTAAATTAATCATAACTCAAAATTTACGAATTGGGTAGAGCTGAATTTTTTATATGTTTTAGACCACTTGATTGCGCATCTTCAGTAAAAATTTCAGAGAAACCCAGATCCGAAAATAAAAGTTATTAAAGTCGCAAGTACTGGATTTATGATTAGAGTTGTCTGAAAATTGTTAATTTATATTTATATATTTATTTATTTGTTTAAAAGTATATATTAGAAAAATTGCATATAATTTTATGATATTTAAATGTATTTTTTAAATAGGTGCATGCACATGCACAATTTGATATTTGAAAATAAACATTAGAAAATAATAATTAGATTATGTAATTAGAAGATATATATATTTATTTAAAAGAAATATTATATCGTTAATTAATGCATACAATGCACAAGTATGTGTTTTATAATAAGATGATTTTATTAGAATGATTAAGATTTCTATTTATATTTGTTTGAGAAATTTGAGTTAACAGTTAGTTTTAATTTCCTTATGATTTGTAAACATAAGTATTTATATATTAATAAAAACATGTAAATGCATGGGTTAATAAAATGTTAAAATAAAACGACTTAGGAGTGAAAGTTGATTTGTATTTAAATAGATATTGATTCAATTTGGATTTAAGAAATCCGAATATTAGATTATTTAAGTGCCTGAATTATTTTCAGTTGTATTATTTTCTGTTCACATTTGCGAGCAATTTGAATTGAATATTATGAGTAATTGTTAAACTCGAAGTTAAGCAGTTGGTTTAATTCGTTGTGGATTTATTGGATTTAGGAAATCCTAATGGTCATTTATTTAATTACTTGAGTGGCTTCTTATTGTGGTGTATTCTTTTGTAATTGTGTATTGGGCATTGAGGATATTTGTTGTCGAAAAAATTAAAGTCTTCCAGAGATTGTAAAATTGTGAGAGGGTTATTGTATCTCTTGTTCGCCCTTTTTGAGATTTTCCTTGGGTAGTGCACATTTTTTTGGGTTTCAGTATTTAACATCCGTAGGGATGTGCGAATTAGTTTGAACACCCGATTACTATGAACGGGTTGTGTGATTGGATTTGAGCACCCGGTTATTACGAACGGGATGTGTGGTTCTTTGCAAAATAGTTGATATTTGTTATCGTATTTTGTGCACTGTCTACCCTTGGGTTGTAGAATATGTTAGTGTTGTCGATAGGGGAGTGGCTTTCAACGGGGGCCGGGACACAAAGGGGTCCCAGGATAACTAGTGTGAAAGTCAGTTTAATCAGTGAAAATTAAATAACCTTTATCAGGGATGGAGTAGCTTAATATTTAATCAGATAATTTAGCCTCGCTCATTGGCTCAAGGGCTAGTATGAGACTTGAGATGAGTCGGGAAGGCCTGGAATGGCAAGATCGTTATCTTGTCTTCTCGAAAGATAACCGATTCCGCATTGGTGTGCATGTGGGGCCGGAATCGTGAGAGGTTACCAGGATAACCCTAGAGGGGGGCCGAGACCTAAGAAAATTTCCTTTGGATAACCAATGCAACCTTTGTGATGACACTCCTCCTATGATAACGGTCGATTTGTATTATACAGTGGATGTATTTGATTCAGTGGTTCTGGAAGCAATGTAACCTTATGTTTTGTGTCTTTTTGGTACAGTGTTATTTTGTGTTTACTGGTACAGTGTTGTTTTGCATTTACTTGTACAGTGTGGTCTTGTATATTACTTATGTCTAGAGGTAATAGGTTTGTCTTGGTTACCTGTTACTATCTCCTAGCACGGGGGCTGGGCCTACGGGTACCAGATGGTTGGGTGGCGTGCATCTTACACTGTTGAGTTTCTCTTCCTGTTCGTGATGGCGAGATCTTCTTGTTCGAGGAGCTCGTGTGGTTCTCTGGAGTTGTTCTTCTCCTTCTTCATTGTAACTGTGGATCTATATGTATAATTGTAATACCTCATTTGTATCAAGGTGAACCCTTGTGATGTAATTGTAATAGTATTTAGGATCTATTCATTATTGGATTTAATGGTGTTGTATATGTGAAAATATGTTTAATACATTTCTATGTGTTAGATTTATCTTGAAATGGTTTAATGCTTTGTTGAAAGTTGTATCTTGAGTTTAATATTCATATGTTATGGTTGGTTAAATTTTATAAGTAATGGTGTTCACATGTAGACGCGTTGCGTAGCCTAGAGGATGTATGTGGCTAGAGTAGGTTACTTTACTCATCTTGTTTTAATTTAAAAAAAAAAATTAGTTGTGCTTCCGCAGTATTGCATCGTCCTCTAGGTCGCGGGACGGGGTTTTACACCTTGCCCCATAAGATTGAGGGCATCCATACAGTCCTCATTGACTCTCCTAAAATATACTAACTTGAGGGATTCTTTAGATAGCTTATTCTATGGGTTTTTCTTTAAAGAAAAATGAAATATCTCCACATAATCCTCTAGTGGCTAATCCTCCTTTTGTGACATTATGAAAATGTCATCTCTCCTCCTATCAAGTCCTCTGCAATAGTCTTGGTACTTTTCCAAAAACATTGTTTTCATGGTATCCCAATCTGCAATAACATCCTTTCCTAATCCCATGAACCATCTTAGGATTGCATCTTTTAGAGTGGCAGGGAAGAGTTTGAGCCTATGAGCATTAGAAGTATAGTCATAGTTCCTGCATAGGACATCAAATTCAAATAGAAATGTGTTTGCATCTTCAATCACCAACTCATAAAAGACTGGTAATGTTGAAGGAGGGATATTCTTTAACACAGTAGCCCTCTCTTGGTGGGTGATTGGAAATTCAAAGGTCACATGTTTTGGATCATCCCCTGGTGCATCACCCATGGTTTAGTATGTCCACTTTGTGGGGTGCTAGATGTTGGTGATAGGGAATTTCTTCAAGTAGTATTACCCTTGCTCAGAGTACCGGAGTCACCAATTTCTACTATGGATTCGTGGCATGAAGAGGGGAGGAATCTACCCAAAGAGTCTCTCTGCCTCCACATACAATAAATATGGCTTTGTATAGTAGCAGTCCTGCACAATGTTAGTGTATCATTTTGGTATGTTGAAGAAGATTAAATCTAATAGGACCCTAATGCTGAAAACAAAATGTAAACTATGAAAGCTTGAAAACAAGTCTATGAAGATAGCACCATCCCCAAAAATGATGCCAAAAATGTAGAGTCTAAACTAGTGTTTTGTAAAATTGGTAGAAAAAAAACAATTCAGAGGAATAACTAGCTGAATAGTTCACTCAACATTGTATTTATACTTCATTAAATTCTCAACCAAGGTTTGTAAACTTGTGATGGTACTGCACTATATGTGCCTTCAAAGACCCAGGTTACCTAGGTTATCCTATCAAAGGTATTCTACTTGCTAGAAAATCATAGAAACACATAACAGTGAAAGAAGTAAACTAATGCTAATGGCTACAGGTGCCTATAACATAACCTATAGTTGAATTGCTGCTAACAGAAAATTACTGAAACTAACTCAAAATTGATCAAAACTATTAATTGAACTTCATCTATCCTCTAGAGTACTACAAGTCAATTGAATGCATTCATGCACATGAAAAATCATTACTGATAATCAAAATATGAGAATCTATTCTAACTTCCATACAATTTATGAAGTAATGATAAACAAAAATAACTGCTAACAGAAATAAAACAACTATAAATGTAGTGAAGAACAGTTACCTTAAGTGGCCTGCTCAAGTGGTTGTCTTCACTTAACTAAAACCAAATCTAAATCTTAGATTCTACACATCCATATGAGCTTGAAATTAATTCATTATGCATTCCAAAAGATCACATAAAATCTTGTTCAAAGATTGTAGTCAAGAAAACCATTTTTGAACAATCAACATGTCTATAGATTACAATTGAAAACTAATAAGTAATTGATAACAAAATACTTAACCAACTAACTATCTAAAGACTCAACCATCAACTATATACAAGCATAAGGGAGTTTATTCTATGCACAACTCTTATCTGAAATCATTAAAAAGATTGAATTATTCAAATTACAGGGGCAGGGGGCATAGTTCAATTGGCTAAAGCATCATGTTGCAGGCAAGAGGTCACGAGGTCTAGTCTCTCCTCAAACTCGTGGTACCGAAGGGCATGTCGCACCAGCCCCACCGGTCACATGAATTTTTTTTACCAGACACACTGTATTTTATAGGGGGACAGATACCCAACCAATTCCTGCAGTCTAAAAAAAATAAAATTATTCAAATCACAATTGAAAAGAAACAAGAGTTCAAATGGGATTAAAACTTTGTAAAATAGATCTACATGTGGAATACATAATCAGTTTTCCAAAATCCTATCAAAAAAATAATTATTGTTCTCCAATGCCTTATTAACTATCATAATGATGCATGACTAACTCCATCAAGTATCTCCACATGGTACTTATTACACCTAGCTTGTTCTAGCACTTCCATTGTTTCGTTGTCCAGGCCCTCCTTTTTTTGCGGGCTACAGTGTCTTCTTGGGCTAAAAGAGGTTAATCCACAAAATATATACACAAAGCTCACTACCATGATTAAACATAGAATTCCAACCACATTTCATACATATCCACATATAAATTATGCAATGCTACTATATCATAGCTATATTTCCATTACTATAATTCAGGTCCAAGGTTCTATAATAAACATAAAAAGATAGAATAGCATATAGGAATATGTCTAAAAGGATTGTCTGATAATGTCTAAAAGCATGCATAAAATCATCAAGAAATGGACTATTAAATAGACTTATCAATTCCCACATTCTTCTTTGCCTTCTCTTTTGCCCTCTCCTTAATTTATTTGTTGGTTATTTTATTATATGTACCAAACCTTTCAATTGAAGGATCCTTAGGTTTGCTAAGAAAAATATCAGCATTGGCAATCCAATTTTCTTTGAGAAGTTCATAGGGTAGCCTTGTAATCCATGAAGTCCTTGGTTCAACCACTTCCATGTAATTATTATCTTTTTTCACCATAAAAGTGATTTCATTTTTATACTTTTCCACAACTTGTGAGGGTATTCTATCTCTCTTTTGCATTTCACTATGTATTTTTTTAAAGAAACCCCAAAACACCATGTTGCATTGAGTGGTGTCTAGAAAGCTATGAAAATGATCCTTTAGTTGATGTGCAATAGGAATATTCTTTTTCTAGACCACATTCTTAAAACCAAGCATTTATTTCATGAAAAGAACACAAGATAAATGCTCAAGATACCATACCGAAAGTTGTAGTGATATTCCTTGGTTCGGTGCAAATTTTCCAACAGTTGTTATCGCAAGAGTTCACAGAGGTCAGAATATTTTCCTTCCTTTACCTTCTGATGAGCAGTATGGATGGCAATGGTTGTAGCTAATCCTTCTATGCTTGAGTAGTATATCTTAAATGTGATTCCCATCATCACATATTGGACCCCTAGGTCAGATATGCCATTCACAATGAGATCCCTTTTATAAAATTTAGCTCTGGTGAGCCTCATGACTTTTTAATTCTTGATAGATTTCAGTGTAGGTACCAGATCGGTGGAGCATAATCCAGTTACAACCCTGATAGCTTCTTTTATGATAAGATGGGGTTGATCAAGCCAAAATATATCCTCATGAATTTGACTTAGAGAAAATAACTCAATCATCTTCATATCCAAGTAGGGAAAATCCTTCCATACATCTGATCCTTTTAGTTCTATATTTGCATATTCTAGTTTGAGCTGAAATTCATCACCTAGGAGGTTATTGAACTCAAACTCGGTCATCTTCAGGTGATTGTACTCATTTAGCGGTGAATGTATGTAGATGTGGATATCTTCAGAATGGATCACATGGATTGGAACATGGGAGAATGCTACATATTTTTCCATAACAGTTGATATGTATGAATGTTTTTTGAATTTTGGCCTTGGTATCTCAGTGATATTAATGACAACAAGTGTATCCATGATTTTACTTTTTGATAATATAAGCAAAGACTAAAGAATACCTTTGAACACCACTGTTTAGGGTTTTCTCACAACTTGCTAAAAACTTTCTCCACTTTCTTAGCTCTTGCGCTTACTTGATATAGTTAAGATGACATCAATTTGATCGAGGACGGGTTAAATATGCCTCATACCAACCCTAGTTGTTCCACAATAAATGCATTTATTTGTTTTGTATACTTAATAGCTTTTACAGTATGTGATATTATAGCGATCCATAATTCTTCATAACACCTCCACAAAAAAAGGTGTATCTGCTTTGAAAATATGGCCAACCAAATTCATATTACTATTTACCAATATGTTGAATTTTTTTGTATCTCATGTATTCCAGGGGTTTGACAAGTTTTGCAATTGCAACTCCCCTTGAGTCAATAAATTTTCATTTAGTTCTTGGTGGGATAATTTGCACCATGCTAAGGTATAGATTCATTATTTACTTCACTTTCTTCCTTATATCAAACTTTGTTCATCTCCTTTTGCTGACTGATGACAAACTTCTTTTGAGGAGTAGAAGACCTTAAATTCTTTCCTTTGCAGAATCTTGAAATGTGTCCTTGTTTATTGCAATTGTATTAGGTAATGTTACTTGCATAGCATAATTGCTTCTTCTCACATAGAATTTGTACTCAACAACCTTATGACCAAACTTGTTGCATGTGTAGCAATAACCATAGAAATAATGAGAAGTCATAGCATGATTATTCCTTATCACCTTAAGCTTCTGCATTCATTAGCCTTGTGGCCAAATCCATTGCAAGCATAGCACTAACCATGAACTAATTGAATATTCACAATGTTGTACCTTGAAGGCCTAAATGAGTTCTAACTCATTTTGCTTCTACATTCAACTACCTTATGACCAAACTTATTAGAAGCAAAATAGTTACCATTGAACTTGACAGGAGCAATTTTTTTGGGAGTGGGAATTCTGAAGTTCTTTTTCCTCTGGACAAGAATGAATCCATCTTATTTCATGATGTCATTTTTTCCCTTTGCATCTTTGAAGGATGTCTCCTTAGGTTTTTCAATGTAGAATTTCTCCTCCCCTGTTTCATATTTTCCTTCTGCTTTGAAGTTATCATACAGATTTGAAGATGCTTTGAACACAAGACTTTTCCCTTTTTCAAAGCCAAGCCTAGATTTCTCTTTTAGAGGGATTTTGAGAATTAAAATTAGTTCATCAAGAATTTTAGAACCTCCTTTTAGTTTTAGACCTTTATCAATTTTCTCCTTTTCCTTTTCAAGTTCTTTTTTTAGAGTAACAATTTCTTCCTCAAGTCTTGAACATTCAGTAGTTTCATCTTGAATGGTATTCAAGCAGTCTTCAATCCTTTTTCCTTCATCAATCTTAACTTTCAAGTCAGAGATCACAACTTTTACTTCCTTGAATCCATTTCATTATTCTATTAGAGCTTTTAGTTTGCTAACTTATTCTTTTGATTCTTTTTCCTTTGCTTTCAATTCGTCAATTGTCTCTTTTGATTTTTCCAGCATACATTCATATTTAATATTTTGTAGCCTTATTTCATCCATATCCTCAAGGGAAGACCTGAGTTCACCTTCAAAATCAACTTCACATTCTTCTAGATTGATGTCTTAGCCTTTGGGTTCCATTGATTCTAGGTCTAGTTCTGTGATGAACATAGCATTGATTTTTGTCACCGACTCCATGTGTTCTAGTGTAGGATCTACCTTAGTTGTTAGGCTTATTCAAGGCACTTGGCTCCGATACCAATTGTTGAACACAAAGGTGTGCTAAGAGGGGGGGTGAATCAACGTATATTAAAAATTAACTACTTTCATTTGCATTACATTAATTGAACGAAACAAAAGAGCACATGCATCACATAGAGACACCAATATTTTACATGGAAAACCCAAAGAGGGAAAACCACAGTGAGGGTTAACTCACAATATATGTAGCTCATTGCTAAATAAGAATTACAATGTTTGAGGCTCACTACTTATGGACTTGTATATTAAGGTATACCAAGCCTTAGAGAAAGATACGATGGACCTGATGAGACTCACTATCTCAGACCAGGATACATGAAATTTAGAGTAAGAGTATGATTATGAACTACTTTGAAGAGTCATCTAACATATGCTAATGATGTAATTACTATTTTGCACAATTTACCCTTCACAGTGATTTAAGACACTTCATCCATTCGTTCAACTATTTTTCTCTTCACTTGCAACCATCACATTCACAAATCAACTTGATCTTCTATATATATCCTTTTTAGTAATAGAAAACTAGAATTAAGTTGGCTCCAAGATGATCGTTGGATGAAATAATTGATATTACATGAGTCAGCTCCAAAACACATTTATAAACAAAGAGATTCAGTTGCAGATCGCCATACACTATGTCAAGGTCCAAATGCATCACAACACATTCTCCAAGACATGATTAATTTATCAGGATCAACTGTAAGAAGAAAATAAGTCATGTCGGCTTGAGTAGCATCAATGTTATCAACACTATCATAGTTTTGGCTTTACACCACCAAGGAGATACCAAAAACACACTTTGGATCAAGATATGAACAACATAGGTAATCTACAATATCCCTATGACCTCTTTCAGAAAGGTTTGATCATTAAATGTTGGTGCAGTTGAAGAAGCTTATAGAAAATGCAAAAATAAAGCATTCTAGATCAATTGTAATACACTGTTAATTGAAGATTGGGCTTGTAGATCTCTATCACACTTGATACTATTATATAATGTGTATTCATCATAACTAATCATTTCCTCAAATCCACAAGACCAAAACTACATCTCTGGAGGAATGTGGAGCATTCCAACTATTGTGCATGTTTTGCAAACACGCCCCACCATAGGCAGGGACCCCCTCTTTTCACTCCTGACGGGTTGCTTTGCTCCCATCTCATTTTGCGTGCTACTTTTTCCAAGCCCAAATTGGTCATGTGCCTTCAAACGATCAAATTCCCCTGACCAAATTCACATACTTGAGTTTCACCAAGTCTTTTGCTTTCACGGAAGTTCCCCTGCGGGTTTCCCTTCGCCCGTTGCCCCTATGTTCTCCAGGCCTTGCAGACCCACAAATACGGGTTGCCTCATGTGGGTTGCCGCTCATGTTTCATTGTTGAGTAGCAACCAACACACAACTTTCACCCACATGGCAGGATCCGTGTTTAGTTTCTCTAGTTGAGCCTTGACTAAGCAACCAAATGAGCGAGAGATTCCACATCTCACCTAACCTAGGTCAACCATACAAATAAATCAATGCATGCCATTAGTGGCAATTGGCCAATAAACGTTGCTCCCGACCCTTCATTTTACTTGGGGCATTCAAATTTGGGGAGAAGCAAAGTCCCCCCTTCCTTTTTTCGCTTTTCTCCTTGTTCCAACTGACTTGGTCCCTGATCGCTTGATTCTCTTTTTCCTTCACTTTTTTACTTTGGGGACAAGTTGCCTATGGATTTGGGATTTTTTTGTGGTGCCTAAGTGAACTGCTAAGGTTTCGTTAAGTTTTGGGAGTTGTGAAAATTTCCTTCTGGGCCACCATCCCTCCGTGGTCGTCCATAACTTCCCTTTTGGGCCGCCGTCCCTCCGTGGCTTTCTGGGAATTTCCCTTCCGGGCCGCCATCCCTCCATGGCCATTTGGGAACTTCCCTTCCAGGCTGTCGTGTGCTCATTGTTGTTTCAAAAGGGCGGCAACCCTCCAGCTTCCCCCTTCCAAACTTTCGCATTTGTCAAAATAAGTCAAATCTTGAGGAAGTATGTCTTGGCACTCTTTCTACCCCTTTTCCCATGTACTAAAATTGAAAAATATCAAATTTACTAAGTTTTGTGAGGTTTGGGAACTTCCCTTCCAGGCCGCTGTCCCTTCGTGGTCATTTGGGAACTTCCCTTCCGGGCCGCCATGTGCTCATTACCATTTCAAAAGGGTGGTGACCCTCCAGCTTCCCCCTTACAAATCTTCACATTTTTGGAATGGGCGCAAACTTCAAGTTTTCATCATCTAGGGCCCATAAAGTGAGTGACTTCACATGCCTAAAAGGGTTTGGATCAAAATTTTCATGTGTTTAGACTTTGTAGGACTTTCCTTCTAAGTTGTCGTCCCTCCGTGGCCGTCTGGGAACTTTCCTTCTGGGCCGCTGTCCCTCTGTGGTCGTCTGAGAACTTTCCTTTCGGGTCGTTGTCCCTTTGTGGCCATCCAGGAACTTTCCTTCTGGATCACCGTCCCTCCGTGGCCATCCGGGAACTTCCCTTTCGGGTCGTCGTCCCTCCTTGGCCGTCTGGGAACTTCCCTTCTGGGCCGTCGTCCCTCCTTGGCCGTCCAAGAACTTCCCTTCTAGGTCGTCGTTCCTCCGTGGTCATCTGGGAACTTCCCTTCCAGGTCGTCGTCCCTCCGTGGTCATCTGCCTTTCGTCTGTCGTTTGTCTTTCACCTTTCGTTCATCGTCTGCCGTCCGCCTTTCATCTGTCGTCCGCCTTTCATCCATCGTTCGTTGTCCGCCATCCGCCTGTTGCCCACCGTTCGTCATCCTTTCGCCTTGTGGTGCCCGCACCCCCTGAGCCTTCATTTATGTTTATGGTCCAAATGAGCTCCAAATATGAATATTATGATCTTTTGATGATACATGGATGGATCTAACAAGGAGTTTGCAAGGTTTGACTAACGTTTGCTTTGATTTGTGTATGAAGGCACTTACAGTGCTTCATGTATGTAGGATTCAATAAGCCTACCGCAGGTCCATCAGGGAGACCCATTGAGAAAGTTGAACAAGCTAAAGGCACATTGCTCCTTTCACCACTCATTTATGCTCACCTCTTCCCCTAGCACCCATCAACAGAGCTAGCATTAGAAGAAGGCCTATGTCAAGGAAGTCAGTGACAAATCTATAAAGGGTGGCCTTGAAGGTCGTGGGAGGGAGTGACTGTTTCTTCCCTCCAAACAAACAATAGTGATCCATTAGAAGTTGTTTCGTCGGATCAGGGACCACTAACCCATTCCACAATGATACAAATCTGCAAACGGGATGCACTCGATTGGCTGAGAAATATTTCAAATCCATCAAGGGAAGAAGGAAGCTTTCATGAAGTTTCAGCTACAGTAAAAGGGAAATCAACAAGAGGACAAAACTGCTACAACACCTGGGCACTAAAAAACAAAATAGGAAAAAGACAAAAGATGTATTTTAAATTGCCAAATATTGAGGGGTAGGTGAAACCCTAATGTAAACAAATATGGGCCATTCTTTGTAAATTGATCCTAGCCATTCATTTGGGCCTTGGAAAACTATAAATAGGGGTCTTCCCCTCATTTGTAAAGGGTTGGAAAGCTGGTGTAAAAAGAATTTGCAGCAATAGAAGACAACATTGCATGATTTTATGGATGTTCTCTTTGATTTCACTCATCTTGCATGCATGGTTCTACTTCCATGTTAGTTTTAGTTGTTATTTTCTAAGTGGAGGTGATGATGGAAATTGTTGTTATGGTATTTGATGAACTTTCAGCCCATACTTTTAGCACTTGTCGATGACAAACTACTATGTAAAGTTCGCCTGGGCTTCTTTATTCCAATGCTGCAACTTAGTTCAATTGCATGTTCATGATGTGCATGTGCAATCTGAAAATCAGTAGACCTTAGGACATTGCACTAGTTTTGTGTAGTTATAACTTCTCTTGGTCAAGCAAAACCCAATTTAGGGAGTTTTTCTACTGTAGCAGCCTCCATGATAACTGTTCATTCATAGTTTCAAGTCTAGGAACTTACTCTCTTCCCTACCCTTTTTTCCTTTTTTTAAATAGTAACCTTAGGCAAGGTTCATTGCACATTGTAAAGCCAAATCTAATGATAAAATGGAGTTCAAGACTGTTGTTTGAACCTGTAACAATTGCACACTAACTTCCCCACCTTAGGAACTCCATTTCAAGACCCAACTTCCCACACTTTGTAATTCATTTGTAAGTACACCTTATGATTCCAACAAATCACATCAAACAACTGAGATATTCCAAGCACTGTCAAGACCTGGCATTAGAGACCTTGGGATAGTGTTCTACAATTTGATTGTGGAAGATTGTCTTTCAAGAGAGGTGATGTATCTATGCATTACCTGTGTTGAGAAGTGCATAAAAAACACATCAACTCCAACCAACCTTTATCATTGCATTGCACTATTAGGGCATAGACTAGAACATTGTCAACTATAACTTTGACTGTAAAAAGTGTGAAAATTATATTTTTGGATATAATATCTTCATAGCATGGACATCATTTCATTTGAATTGCAAGATAGAATCTTGCACAATGGATGGATGCAGACCAAAAAGTTGTGATATTTCCTTAAGGTATACACAGTTAGTGCCTTAGCCAATCTTCTACAACTTTTCTCAACATGTGGCACATGAACCCAGAATGATATCAATGTAGTCATATTGTAGACACATTAGGATATGAGTATCATCCTCCACACCATACTTAGATCACCATTATTCCTTATACTACCCTGCAGACATGCCTCAACTCATATCAACTTATGCAACAACTAGCTTGAGAGTATATGCATACTTCAACAACATATTTGACATCAATGAAATCCCAAATATGGTTGAAATCAATGAAAACACTTATTGCCAATAGAGGAATTCCCTTCAAGAAATACAACATCAAATATGGTGATTGAATTTTTAAATAACACAATCACCAGGTTTGGGATGCCATAAAAAATTATTGTTGATAATGCAATGTGTTTTAGATACAAGGATTTAGTTGACATGTGTTCACAATATGGGATCTCTTTAACACATTCATCACCTTATCATACTCAGGGACATGGGCAAGCTAAATCAAGCAACAAATGCATCATGAATATCATCAAAAAACATTTGGATTCAAACAAGAAAAGGTCCAAGATGATAAGTTAAATTTTGATGTTTGGGTAGATAGGGTAACCTACAAGAAGGCTATTGGGAAGAGTCTATTTGAACTAGTATAAGGTGTTAAATCCAAATTTCTAATTAACCTTGAATTACTAGTCTATAAGTTGCTACAATATATTGAGGGAGAATAAGAAAGTGTTATCTCCTAAAGAATACATGAGTTCACCGAATTGGAAGAAACCAAAAGGAATTCCCATGAGAGAAATTTGTTGAGAGAACAAAAGGTGAAATACCTCTTTGATAAGAGGGATATCAAAGGGAGTTTCAAATTGGAGATATTGTACTTGTGTGAAATTTCAGGTTAGAAGACAAGGGAAAACATGAAAAATTAGATGCCCTATGGGTTGGGTCTTATCAAATTGTTGAAGGATGTGGTCAAGGAACGTTCTACCTTAGGATCCTTGACGGAAATTTCATGGAGCTATCAATTCATGGTCAACATCTCAACCAATACTTCTCCTAAGTGTAAGGTTATCAAAATCCTTTATAAGATATGTTCTTTTGTGTTACGCTTTTGTTATGTTCTTGTGTGTACTTGTGACCCTTTTTTGTCATGATGTTGTATAAGTTAGTCTCAATCCTTGTCATTCCCCATTTTTAGTATGCATCCCGTAGATTTGGATTCCCATTGTTCCTATAAGAGACACACATCCCCAACTAGAGCCAATGTTGGCACCTATAAATTTGATGAATTTATAATGCTTTATGTTATCACTTTGGGCTATCCCTTCATGATTTCCATCGGTTATAACTAACCCAAGAAATTGTAATGTTGTATCATTCTCAAGTCTCTCTGTTAGTTGCATCTAACCTTTGCCGAGCTACAGTAAAAAATCTCATTTGTAAGAGATCCAAAATTGGCTAAGTATTGAACTTTTCGGTCTTTTGGGCTTTCAGATGTCTTCCTGATTGCATACCATTTCTATCTCTCCCAATCTACTACTCCTTTTCCCTTTCTAATCCTTCACTTTCCTAAATGTTTTAGGTTTCAATCATCAACCTTAACTCTTAACCCTTATCACTTTCCTTTTGTAAGCCATAAGTCCTCCCCCAATCACCAAAGTTCTGATAAACCCTTTGAAAAATGACTAAGTGTTGATGTTTTAGACTTCAGGGATTAGCTTTCCTCATTACCTTTTACCATCATTTCATTATAAGGTGCAAGCCTTTGGCTTGATCCCTAGTCTCTGATATCTTACTTTTGGATTTTAGAGATTAGATCGTTCCTCTAACTTTTATCTTATATCTACGATAAGACATAAGCCTTCCTCGTGACTCTCGATTCTCGACAACGTAAATTTTTGATCTTTTGAGAATCACTCTTTTCTCTTACCCTTTATCATAATTTTGTGATAAGGATTAAGCCTCATTCTTGACCCCCAACTCTCATAATTTTCTTTCCCTTTACATTCTTTTTAATCTTTCCATTTTTCCCTTCATTTTCCTATTCTTCCACCAAGCAGTAGACTCAAAGCTTGAAGCCCAATGTTCGACAATGGTTCTCTTTTGAGACTTGTTGTTTCAATATTATTCATGTTATATTATTTATCAACATGAAATGTGATATGTTGTAGGCCTAATGCCTATTGTTTGACAGAGATGATCTTTCAAGCTTATGAACATTTTAATGATTGAACCAAGTATTTTTGGGCATGAAACTTCAACGATGCTCCCAATTGACGTGTTTTCAGTTGTAAACATCATTAATGTTACAAATATCCTCTCAACTACCATATTTTATTTTTAGGGATACAAGGATTATTTTTAATTTATTTATCAACTACAAGTGGGGCAAGGTAGTTCCCATGCTTATTTATGGTTTGTAGGTCTCCTTTATGTCAGAAATTTGTTCTTTTCCATGATCTACTACAAACTTTTTGAGGGTTTTATTCCTTGTTTGTGTGATTTTTAATGAAAGGACATGGATTCATAGCATGTTGCAACCATGTGAGTGTGATACAAGAAAACATGGGGGCTGGTATAATTTTTTATGATCTTGGTTCTTGTTACACCCCATCTCTTAGTTATCGGGTTACTTTTACCTTGTAAGTAAATATGATGATAAATGTAAATCAGGACTTATATATGTTCAATAGGTAAATGAAATACTGAAATATGCATTAAGAAGTTATTTCTTTTGAAGGAATGATTATGTCTTATACTAATCTATGCACCAGTATTGGGGAAAACTAGAATGTATGCACTAAGGAATGGGGACATCTAGAATGTATGCACCAATGTTGGGACATTTGGACCAATTTTTATTTCTAGTTCAAGTAAGCTCATTGAAGCTATGAATGTAATCATGAATCCATCTCTATAGATAATTGTAAATGTGAAATGATATATTGAAAATGTATAATGTGGAATCGTTACTTGTATTGATGAAATGATTCTTTGATTATGCTATGAAATTTTTTAGAATGCTTTGTTTCAAATGTGCATAAGTTATTCAAAAGGAAAGAAATTTTTCATTGCTCTCGATATTAGATACATAAACTATTCACTTATGGGTAAAACATATTAAAATTATTGGGTAGAACAATGGGCATATTATATGTGGTATCAGAGCTATCAGGTTCAACTCTGGAACCTATGAGCTCATTACGTAAGTAAAATGTGAACCTTATCATAATTTAATGGATTAAATGTTCTTATGCCAAAATGGAAAGAGGAAAATAAAAAAGGGGAAACAAAAAGGGAATACAAGATTCCTAAAAAAAATTATGTTTAGGACTAGGAAAGAATTGTCCCTAGAGTTGAAAACTCCTAAACCAACAACTCATTAAGATACAACTTTGGATTACAGAAGATTATGCAACTAGGTTCGGTAGGAAGGTTATGGAGGATTACCAATGAGTACCTTCACCCTAAAAAATAGTTTAAATGACTTTGAGAGATTAAAATATTTGAAGTAATTCCCCTTATTGATAAGCAACTTGTAGATGTGAGTCAAGGAATTCGGTTTAAATAAGTGTAACGCCCCGCCAAGGAACCTTAGAGGACAACACTAACTATGCCACAATAATGGAACAATTTTTTTTTAAAAGAGAATTACACAATAGATTGCATAACATAATATAATATATAATCTAATCCTAGGTCCTCTAAGGTTCCATGACCACACTACTCACATAACTATCAACCAAGGTAAATAGAATCATTTCATTAACTACTATAATAACATAATTTAACTAACAAGCAAATTTTATTTTAAATCCACATTATATGATTCTACATTATGTACTTCCATAACATGTCATCGGACAAAGCACATTAAAGATCATTTCTAAATAACTAACATATGTAAGATACATCATTTTACAATATCCATTGTACAAGAGAGCTTATCAACATATGTTACATCGTTACAAGATTTATAACATAGCTTCCTTGAATATATGTGGGAAGAATGCATCTGGCTACAATAAGAGATACACTAATATACAATCCAATACATATACATAAAAGTGTGTCTCCTCAATCTAGAACAAGATTTAGAGTCCATGACATAATGAATAATCTCCACGCACACGAACATGCAAAAAGGATACCCAATGGAGGAAAAAGCACCAACCTCCCAACCATGTGGAACCCTAAGGTCCACCCCCCATGCTAGGAGATAACACAAGGTCCCACTACAAATAGACAGTTAGAAAATCAAAGGGCTAACACAACCAGGGGTTATACATGGACTCCAACACAACATTACTTGTAACACCACATCACTTACAGCACTGAAATCACTTTCAAGAGCACACACACAATAGAAGGGAAAGTACAACTAGGGAATGCTAGATTGCAATAGGGAGGAGTTTCATCACATAGCTTGATATGGGTTATCCATGCGGATATTCCTCGGCCCCGACCCCCATCCTGGGTTATCCTATTGACCTCTCATAATCCTCGGTCCCCATACAAACTCATGCAAAATCAATGTACCTTTCATGAGGACAAGGCAGTGATCTTGCCATTCCAGGCCTTCCCATCTCATCTCAAGCCTAAATGAGCACTTGAGACATGAGTGAGTCATACATTATCTTAATTATTGTGAATTCTACCCATCCCCATAGTTCATTAATAAGGTTATCACTGGATTAAGAAACCCTCCAATGGGTTATCCTTGGCACCACTTTGGGTCCTAGCCCCCATGGAGAGCCACTCCCCCTACTTACAACTAGTAAACCCCCACACATCAAGCAAGGCATTTAGCATCTTTCATACTCATCCTAATCACATGAATCCATATATAGTGTAAGGAATTAACCATCTTGCACACTTAACATAATCACAAGAATTAATACACAGTGTAAGGCATTGACCATCTTGCACACAACACAAAACATTTCCAAACCATTTCCAAAGTGAAACAATCATAAAAACCATATGAAAATACTCTCTCCCAAGCCTCTAGAAGCCAACCTTAACAATTTTGCACAAATGACTCCCACTTTAACCAATCACCAAAAATCACCCCCAATTTCCAATATTCAAACACAATAAAACATGCAATCACTCAAATAATACAACCATGAAATACATCATTTCCACATTTCATTTTACTCAAGACTTAGCCACTAATTTCACTCAGTTGGTCATTTACCACATTCACATGCATTCTAAATAACTATTTACATAAAGAATTTACAAATCAACTTGTAAATGAATATGAAAGAAATCAATATTTTAAAAGATCATCTAATTCATTCATTTAAATAAACCCTTCATTTATCTAAATATAATTAATTCAATTTATTTTCTTTTCTATTTAATTTTCATAGGAAAAATGTCCTTTTTACTATAACCATAGTTTATATACATGTATGCTTATAAATATATATATATATATATATATATTTATTTATTTATTTATTAAAAACCGAAAGTTGTTTTAATACCATATTTCAACTTACAATATGATATAAATATTTTTATATACATTTTATACACAAACATATATATATATATATATAAATCTAATGCCAATCTCACAACATATATTCACATCCAATTCCAAGCTTAATGTATATGCAACGATTACCAAGATGATATATAATCATCGAATACCATAAACAATGCATGTTAATCGAATACCAAGCATAATTGTATTCATCACACTCCAAACAATATGAAACAAATGTAAATTGCATTACAAGTTTTGATTGCCAACTATAACCATCGATATATATTAATCGAAACATTCAACATGACACTCAGGAAATGGAAAATGCCACCGACAATGCTTAAAGCAACACAATAAGTCAAATGTAAATCACACTACATAGTGTCAAATACAAAACATAGCCATCGACTATCAACACAAAGTATAAAGAGCAATAGACAAGGTCGATTTTAGCCAAGGTATTATGTAGTTGATCAAACTATGATACATATAACATAATCAAATTCCAGTCATAATTTATATTCACTAAATGAACACAGTAAAGAGCATCAAATAGAAATCAAAATACCAAGAATGATACACAATTTATCCATCGATATAAAAATAAAGTTCAAGGTATTGACTACATATTAAAACATAGATTTTTATCCAACTTCAAATGCATGCAGTAAAAAGGAAGTGACAAGGTTGTAGGAGGAGGGCACATGGCTAAAGGGTTCATGTTTCAATCGACCTCCCTCATGAAATATCATTCATATTTTAATCTTGCATGATTGTATATCAAGGGCGAGATTTTCATGGCGTCATTGGCCATTACTCCATGGCATCAGTCAAGGAAGGCCCGCGGCCAAAAGATTTTGTGTTGCCATACTTTAGGCTTGGGACAGATTCAATAAAGCTAAGAGATCTAGGTGATAGAAGAGCAGGATAAACACAGTTTGAATTCATTGGAAGGTCCTCAGAAACTTCAAGAAAATGCATACAGTTGGGAAAAGAAAACAAGGGACACATGGCTACAGGCTATGCATAGAATGTAATTGGTGAATGGCTTAAGATCTTCCAAGAAATGCAGTCGGCAGGTGTAAAATGGGCGCTAACTCATGGAATGCAATGATTGCAGAATAAGATCAAGTCATTTTGTTAAAAATACTTAGAAACTTTCTAGCGAATGCGATTGAGAGATGTAAATCAATGCATGCAATCCCAATCTTTAAAATAGAATGCCTCTACAAATGAATTTTTTTAAATTGAAATGGATGCAAGATACAAACGATTGGGTTTAACGAAAACTTCACAATTGCAATCGATGGAAGTAAATAAATATTTTCTCAGAATTGCAACAACTATAGGATATGCATAAGATATATTTACACTAAGATTATAAACCGAACGATTAAATCGTGAACAATAGCACTATCATAAGAGGAACAAAGACTCATCTGTATTTTTGTTTTCTCCAATTGATTTGACATGATGCCTTCCTTCGCCTACCCATCTATGTTCCTCGCTTCTAAGAGTCTATAATGGAAAACAAGACCTCAAGCAACACCAACCAACAACCATAGACAACACTGACACACCAACAGGGTATCGAACTAGATACTCATCCTCTTTGAGGATGATGGCTAGGGTAGGGGACCAGGTGCTATCTCCAATCAACTATTCCATTGGGTTTAAGGCACACTCAGACCTGCTAATTTAGGTGGAGTCAATGCCTAGTACCTGCAACCTACAACACACAAACATATTTGCATATACATATAATCATCACATACCTAGTGAAAGGAAATTAGAACATTGTAGGGTTCTCACAAGTGAGAAATACGACATCCTCCTCTCCACACCTAAATAGCATTAAAAAGAATCATATAATATATTAAATAATCATAAACCATTTGAAAATAAGGTAACACATTCTATTTCTAGCAAATACATAATCATGTCGTAATCATCATCTGACATAGTCACATACTGAACAAGTGTCATTATAAAATGTTCTAACCATAAGCAAAGAGTACCTAAGACATAAAATGAATCCACAAGCATCTGACATAAACATTATAAAAAGGTAAATCATGGAGGGGCACTACAATAAGGATACTATGAATCTATGAGTATGATTTATTGGAAAAGAACTAATTGTTAGCATAAATTAGAAACTTAGTCGAAGTAGAAATTCAACATTTTGTGAATTAAAATCAAACAATTCAGATAAAGGGCTCAGTTAGAGCATAGTTTGGTTGAAGTGCGAATTGAACTTACCAACTTTTCATTGAAAGCAAAATTATGTTTAGATCCTTAAATGATCATTTGAAGATGATCCAATGGGAAATTGAATATGGTTAAAAGGCTATTAGTATACATGGAAAAGAGAATTGGAATGAAATATTAGAGTATCTCTTAGCTAGCAAAGTTTTTGATTATTCAGTAGATTTCGTTACTATGGATCCAACTGTTGAAAGGCGATGATGAATCCAATTTAGGAAACAAAAAAGTATATTCAAGGAATACCATGGAGGGTAAGAAAGGTAAGCAAAAGGCATTAAAAAGCCAACAACAAGGGATGGTAAATCAATTCAATTTGGAGAGAGAGTAGATGATTGTTAAGAGTTCAACTTTAAGATGATCTAATGTTTTGGAAAACACTAAGGGGGAAAGAGGGAGAGTAGATGTACTCAGATAAGTACCCTTTTCAATGAGGTTTAATGTTGTATCTCTAGTAGGAGAGAATTTTTAAATGAGGTATTGAACTCAATAACCACAACAAGGTTGGTAAAGTTAAAAGGGTTAAGGTATTGGAATTATTGGTGAAAGGTAGTGGAAAGGTCAAGAATTTTAACCAAAAGGAAATAAATATTTACAACACAAATTATATACATAATTGTTCCAGAAGAAAAATTTGTTAATATCATTGATACCTTAGAGAAAGATAGGCAATATGCTTAATCATGAAAGGGAAGATTTATGTACTCATGAATTAGAGTCATCGAGAGACATTCCCAACTAGTAACTCGATATGCATTAATTGATGAATGTCTTTTGGAAGATAATATCAAGCCAACATGATTTAATGAGAAATGTTACTTGAACTAATATAAATGCTCATCGGAAGAGATAAATTGAGTTGGAAATCAGGCTATGGCCTGAGAATGCTTTAAGGATGAAAGAAATCCAAGATATGGATGTCCTAAGAGGAAGGAGTTTAGCTCCACCAAAAATATTTAATTATTATATTTCGAGAGTCATATGTGGCATAATTCCATGGAAGATGTTTCACTTAATTGGGATGGACTATTATGAATCAGAGAAAGAACCTATGTACCAATTTTCTACGAGACCAAGGAATGAAATGAGGTAAATTGATGTCATATTTAGGAGATACATGAATGACAAAATTATTTTTCGGATGAGGAACCACTATAATATGGAAGGAAACAATGTAAGATGTTGCAAGTTATGTAGAAAGTTGTTGTCCACTATGCCAAAGGATGAAGACATGATGTCGTCATTGATAGGACTTGTATACTCTCATGAAATTCTAGAGAGGAAGTGATAGATTATTGGAATAGTTTTGATCTTTCTATGTCAATAGAACTAGCATAATGTTATGGTGGAGAGACTCGCCAAGGTAACCAATTTTGATTGGGAAAATTTGATTCATAGGGTATCAGTCCTAAACAACAAATTGTGTAAAGCAGTTGCTTAATGTTCCCAAGAAGGTTATCTCAGAATGGGACAAACAAGTAACATTAAGGTTTTGTGTAAACCATGATCACCTTGTTGGAAAATTTTCAATTGAATGAATGCTCAATTTATTACTTTAAGTTAGCCAGTTAAGCAAAAGGAATAAACCAACTCTTGAAGGATTTGTGGAGTACTTTTATGATAACTTCTATCATTGAAATTTAATCCATTTGAAACATAATACGGGAAGAAGGGTTGGATTCCTAATAGCTGGGAGAATCTAGGAAATATGATTAACCCTAGACTAGAAAGGTTGAATGGAATAGTAGATTGAAATGAACAAGGAAAACTTTGTTGATACAAAGCTTAAATTAAGAAGAAATATTATTATGCTTAAGGTAAATGTTTGTGCCAGTGATGGACAGTCTCGGCTTCTAAGTTATCCGGCGGTGTAAAGACCATAGGGAAGGATGGGACCCATGGTGTAGTGCACAATACACTGACATTATTTTCTATTTGGGTTACACTAATGATAATTGTATGACAGTAAATGAGAACGTGTTTTTCCAGTCACTATGGTATAGGTGTCATATAGGATACAATCACTATTGTACTTATCATATACATGAGTTAATATAATCATGATGTGTAGTTCTCTCGAGAGAAATTTTTCTTGAGCACACAAGTTCTCCCCATAAGTTAGCACATTCACTCAGTCCAAGGTCCAAGAAGGACATACGAGATTGGAAAGGGTCGTGCTATGAGGGAAGCATATTTGGATATTTATGTTATTTACTTATTCCATGCATAATTTAAAAAATGGAAAGTAAAACCTTTATTTGAATTTATCTATATGTACTTTAAATCATCGGGGATGATGATTCTCAAGGGGGGAAGTATGTTACACCTTGTCTCTTAGTTACCAAGTTACTTTTACCTTGTAAGTAAATATGATGATAAATGTAAATCAGGACTTAAATATGTTCAATAGGTAAATGAAATACTGAAATATGCATTAAGATGTTATTGCTTTTGAGGGAATGATTGTGTATTATATTGATGGGAAATGTGATGAATGAATATGTATTGCAAATGATTGCATTAATGCTTTAATGATGTAAATAGTTTATGAAGAAAATGAATTTCATGTGAACGAATAACTACCTTTGTGATGCACTAAGTTGGATGCAGGAAGGATTCAAGCCCTTAGGTACAAGAGGGGGAGCATCACTCAGGAGAGGAGCTTGGTCTAGTAACCCTAGTGAGCCTAACTGAGCATACACACACTCACATCCTAGTTTGGTCTAGTTGAGTCAAGATTAGTCAGGATTTGGTGAGTAAACCCTTAGTTGAAGTCTTGGATAAATTGGAAAGATTGTTTGGTCATCTTTGATTGATTATGGTTTTGATTTTGATCTATGATTCTGTGATTGTTTCTTTGGTTGAATCGTATGTTTGAATCTTTGTATTAATTTTGAATTATTCTTCATGTATTTATGTAAAACAATGATTAAATATATATAGAATGTACACACACACACACACACATATATATATATGTATGTGTAAAAATGAACTCATGCATAATGAATGTATATGTGCATGCCTATACGAAAGTAGGAACACTTATGTGTATCCATGCACGGATACATTGTATGCATTAGAATACCAATTGGACATATATCACATATACATATATATACATTTGGTATATATATTTATCAATTAATAAATAGGTAGTTATATGTGTTTATATAAAGATATTAAAATAGTACTATGTATATATATAATATATTAATATATATGTATATAATAATGTATATACAAATATATTACTATACTTATATGTATTTGTGTATGATTGTTATTTTGATATATGTTTATATATTTATTAACAATTAACGCATTTGATAATCTTGAGAAAATAAATATATATTAATGATATGTTAAATATACATATATTATATTTATTGATAAGTTTTTTTAATATATACAAAGCACATAGTATAGTGCTTATAAATTAAGTTAATGTTCGGTGTGACATGCTAGAATAAAGCTAGTAATGAAACCATGGAATGTTGTGCTATATAAAGTGTTGAAGTTGAATTAAGCACTATTAATAAGGCTTATGTGCATATAGCGCTGCCTTATGTTAATGCATTGTTGAGTGTTAAATCTAAGCATGAAACAAGAAAAGACCAAGTCAATACACACACAAGAAAGTAGGCATAAAGTGTAAACATTGGCAAAGGAATGAATGCAGTTTTGAACACTGGAAGAAGTCTTTGACAACGCTATTAATCATGAGGGCACTAAAACATGAAATGTGGCACTAAAACTTGTAGCTTTTGGAAGAAAAAATGAAGTCTTCAATCTATAGATATGCATAAACCCAGTCAATGATAAGTTGGCAATAATATAGAGGGGTAGTTGACTTGCAAACCAAATAGGAAACCTGCTAAAATGCTTTGTTGTTCATTAACTCAATAGAAGAGTCTTGTTGTCTCTTGAAACAAGTCGACTCATCCATTTGAAATGTGAGGACTAATATGTGTTACAAATTTGTGAGTTAGTTAGATGAGTTGTTGCATGGGGATAGAAAGGTGGCAGAAGTATTAGTTTGTTTGTAGCCTTTGGTTGCTCACATTTTAGTATATATAGAGGTGCTCTTTCTACAATTTGATACACTTTTCATTCTAATTACTTCATTGTTATTTTGCTAAAATGTTCGTGCTAGTGAGTTGAGAGCTTGAGAGTTAGCGAGTTGCTTTGTTATTTTGCTTTAGTATTTGTTGAGAGATTTGGTAAGACAATAGAAGTGGGAATTGGGTTGATCTTAGAGGAAGTAGCAAGCGGGCTTGAGGAATTAAGCTAGGAAGGAAGGATTATCATTTGGAGCTTTTATACAGGCATGTTGATTTATATTCCCTTGTTATTTATATTTGAAAGGTTATATGTTTATAGTTGTCTTGATTGGAAAAGATTGATTTAAATACATGTTAAGATGCTTTGGGTAAGCTTGCATGTTCTTAGTTGTTTCTTATGTTGGTGGAACCTATCTATTGGGTTAATACTTTTGTATACCCTATATGGGAATTTATATGATTGTGTTTCTATTTATAATTTACATAGTTTGCCTATACTATATGTATGTAGCATGATATGTGAAATGTGGAATACGTCGATATCTTGAGGTAACTTGTATTTGTTAGCTTATAATTATAGGTAAACCCTTGTGGATAATAACATTGGTAATACAACAGAAATGATGGTATGATAGGCATGTCATCATTGATAGGTTGAGATGTTATCCAAACCTTATTGTTAATCTATACTTGAATGATTACTTAAATCCCCTTGAAAGTAGGAAGAGAGTCTTATCCCTAGGGTTAGGGTATAAACTTGATGATTATATCAATATTCAATGGTAGGGTTGAGAAATTTATTTACTGGTTACACTATTTTCTTATTTTGATTTAGAGTCAGATATTCTTATTCACAAAATTCTAAAAGAGGACATGTGTTCTGGCAACCCAAAGCCGTATTAAAAAGAGAAATTGAAGGTGCAGAAGCAAAAAAATCTTCTCACGATAATGTCCTCTAGATTATATAAAAATATAGTAAACATGTGAATATTTGAGGTATATTGAAAGAGAGGTTTTATGATTTGTTTATGATCACTTGATTGTTACATCACTTTTGATTGAAACGCTAGGTTGAGAATAACCTATTTGGTTGGGTTGTTTACTTGATTATTGATTGAAGTAGATAGGTTGGGATTGACCCATATGGTCTGTTGGATAATTTATTGTTGAGGATATACTTTTGAATTGAAGTCATTTATTGATGAGATCATACTTTTTGAATTGGAGTCCTTTAATGATGTGACATTATGAATACCATATGGTTAGTGGAAGGTTATTCTTGGGGTTAGGATAATCCATGGGAAAGGGGATAACATTTGAATATAATATTAATGGTCAAAAACAAATCAAGCTAAGAAGGTGGTGAAATAGATGACCCTCACTCGAAGTGTTGGGTGATGAATTATCTTTGGGGCCAAAGTAGTGTAAGTAGCCATTGTTTACACTGTCAGATCATTGTGATCCGATTTACATACTAGGCTGGGTATATCATATATGTAGTTGTAGCCATAGTATGATAGATCTAGTTATGTAGGAAACACCACCATGATAAGAAAAGGCTAAGGAATTATGAGGTTACTAAACCAATCTCTTCATCGAAGGGAAGGGCCATCTCACCAAGTTTGGTAGATGTGTGGGGGACTGTAGTAAATCCGTGGTTGGAGGAAAAGCACTTGAGTGATGCTTCTCTTCATGCAGTTGGAGGCCAATATTTGTGGATGTATGCACCACTATTGGGCATAACTACAATGTATGCACCAAGGAATGGTGACATCTAGAATGTATGCACCAATGTTGGGACATCTGGACCAATTTGTATTTCTAGTTCAAGTAAGCTCGTTGAAGTATGCAATCATGAATCTATCTCTATGGATAATTATAAATGTGAAATGATATCTTGAAAATATGTAATGTGGAATCATTACAAGTGTATTGATGAAATGATTATTTGATTATACAATGGAAAATTTTGGAATGCTTTGTTTCAAATGTGTATAAGTTATTCAAAAGGAAATAATTTTTTTATTGCTCTCAATATTAGATGCATAAACTATTCACTTGTGGGTAAAACATAGTAAAATTATTGGGTAGAACAATGGGCATGTTATATGTGGTATCAAAGTTACCAAGTTCAACTCTAGAACCTATGAGCTCATTACGTAAGTAAAACGTGAACCTTATCAGAAGTTAATGGATGAAAGGTTCTTACACCAAGATGGCAAGAGGAAAAGAACAAAGGGGAAAAAAGGGGAATATAAGATTCTTGAAAACTTGTTTAAGTTTGGGACTAGGAAAGAATTGTCCCTAGAGTTGAAAAATCCCAAACCAACAACTCATTAAGATACAGCTTTGGATTGCATAAGATTATGCAACCGGGTTCAATAGGAAAGGTTATGGAGGATTACCAATTAGTACCTTCACCCTACAAAATAGTTTAAATGACTCTAAGGGATAGAAATAATTGAAGTAATCCCCCTTATTGATAAGCAATTTGTACATGCGAAGAGTTAAGGAATTTGGATTAAGTAAGGATACTATGAATCTATGAGTATGTTTTATTAGAAAATAACTAATTGTTAGCATAAATTGAAAACTTAGTCGAAGTAGAAATTCAACATTTTGTGAATTGAAATCAAACAATTCAGATAAAGGGCCCAGTTAGAGCATAGTTTGGTTGAAGTGTGAATTGAACTTACCAACTTGTCATCGAAAGTAAACTTATGTTTAAATCCTTAAATGATCATTTGAAGATGATGCAATGGAAAATTGAATTTGGTTAAAAGGCTATTAGTATACATGGAAAAGAGAATTGGAATGAAATATTAGAGTATCTCTTAGCTGGCAAAATTGTTGATTATTCATTAGATATTGTTACTGTGGATCCAACTGTTGAAAGGCAGTGATGAATCCAATTTAGGAAATGAAAAAGTATATTCAAGGAATACCATGGAGGGTAAGAAATGAAAGAAAAAGTCATTCAATAGTCAACAAGGGATGATAAATCAATTCAATTTGGAGAGAGCAGATGATTGTTAAGAGTTCAACTTTAAGATGATCTAATGTTTTGGAAAATGCTAAGGGGGAAAGAGGGAGAGTAGATGTACTCATATAAGTACCCTTTTCAATGAGGTTTAATGTTGTATCTCCACTAGGAGAGAATTTTTAATTGAAGTCTTGAACTCAATGATCACAACAAGGTTGGTAAAGTTAAAAGGGTTAAGGTATTGGAATTATTGGTGAAAGGTAGTGGAAAGGTTGAGAAATTTGACCAAAAGGAAAGAAATATTTACAACACAAATTCTATACGTATTTGTTTCAAAAGAACAATTTGCTAATATCATTGATACCTTAGAGAAAGATAGGTAGTATTCTTGATCATGAAAGGGAAGATTTATGTACTCATGAATTAGAGTCATCGAGAAACATTCACGACTGGTAACTTGGTATGCATTAATTGATGAATGTCTTTTGGAAGATAATATTAAGCCAACATGATTTAATGAGAATTGTTACTTGAACTAATATAAATTGTGCTCATCGAAAGAGATAAATTGAGCTAGAAATCAGATTATGGCTTTGGGAATGCTTTAAGGATGAAATAAATCCAAGATATGGATGTCCTAAGTGTAGTGCCCCTCGGTCGGTGTGGTCCTTGTAGTTACCGGATCGTTTGTGACGTCAAGTTTTGAATGGTATGTGGTTAAATTGATTTGTGTTTTGATAAATAAATAAATAAAATTATAAAATAATTGAGTTGAAAGAGGAAATTAGATTCTTGCGTTACTTCAGTTATGATAGTGATATTATAGCCTTTTACAAGAGAGTGGGGTGACTTTCTTTCGAAGGGGAGTTACTCAAAATGTGGAAAATTATGAATTTAGCTTAGCATGTATCAACGGACACATAATGGAGCAATAAATGACAACAAACTCTTCAAGTTGTTGGGATGTGAAGCCCAACGGTCACATGACTGTTCATATTCTCCCAGCCTTGTATAAATATGTGGCTGATCATGTATTGCACAATTAATTAGTGATAGATAATAAAGTGATTCCCTGCTTGAGAGTGGATGTAGGCAATTGCCGAACCACTATAAATTCGTGTCTCTTGTTTTGTTCATTATTTTTCGGTTTTATTCCGTTTCTCTGCTTGTTTAATATTTACAATTGGTATCAGAGCTATGGAGAAATCTTGAGTTGGTTTGAACCAAGGAGCAGAGATGGAATTCGAAGAAGCCTCTCGGTACTTCCCATATATTTTAATGGGTATAACTGATTTTGTATTTGATGATGATGAGGCTGATTTTGTCATTAAAGAATTTCTTGATAGTTTGGATTCGGTTGAAGAAGAGGGTTTGAAGCAATCGTTGGTTGAAGGAGAGACTAAATTTGTTATGAAAGATTTCATAGGGATGTTGGAATCTGGTAGTGATCGCAGTAGAGGAGTTGTTGGGGCTCCTGAGTACTGGTTTGAGGATAGGGTGCCTCAGGTAGATCAATGGGTGACACAGAAGAAGAAAGTGTCGTTTGCCGAAACTGTTGATATTTTTTATTATGAGGAGGAGTATGCCAATTTGAAGAAGAGCAATAAACGTAGAGGAAGGCAGCGATCCAAAAGGAGAAAGAGAGCAAGAGACGAAGAAGGGGCAGAGGAACTAGACGAGGGAAGGTCTGAAAGTGCTCTGCGGATTGTTTTGGAGGAGAGTGAATCCCCATGTGATGGGGAAGTATCATGGGCTCCAAAAGAAAATCCCATGCCCAAGCCCGTTGCAGATTTGGCATCGGAAGTTGGAAATGGTGTTGCAACACTTGAACTGGTCAAGCCTGTTGGTGTAGAGGAGGACCTGCTTGCCGACGATGTCATTGGTAAATTTCTTAACCTTTTGGAATACGATCAAAATTTGGCTGCAAGAGAAGAAATTATGGAGGAAAGCGGTGTTGTAGGAATGGAGAAGGAAAAAGAGAAGAGGGCTCTAGTGGTGGGGCATTACTACCACGACCTTCCCAAACTGGGCTCCGGAAGGGAGATGGAATCGGTGAATGGAGATGAGGAGACACTTAATTCTGTTTTGTCTGAGACGACAAATGATAGAGGGAAGGATGTTGAAGGCGCCTGGAGTCCCGTGAAGGAAGAAGCTCCAGATGAGGATGCATCTGTTTTATGCGCTACCACGGAGGTAGACTCCTCGCAGCCCCCTCCTCACTCCTCCTTGCGTGAGGAATTTGCTTTGCCCGTGTCCTCCTTGCAGCTGACTTTTCCAAACATAGAAGCTGACGAGAATGTTTGGAACAGATATGATGGATTGCATTTTCCGCCTCTGTTAGACGAGTTTGGTTGTGATATTAACTCGCAGGTAGAGAAGGGAGATATGGTATTTCAGGCTTTGTGCCCCGCAGCCAAGGTAGGAGGCGTTATACGAAACGGAGGCAGACAAGAAATTTTAGAGGCAACATCACCTGTCACAAGTGATGAAGTGAGTCGAGATGGAAATCGCTATAGAGATGATGAGTATGGTGTAGGTAAGCATAGCACAGAGGACCATTATGGCTCAAGAAGAGGTGATAGAAGCTTTGACGTGCCTCAGGTGAATGGTCAAGAATCCGAGTCCAATTATGGGGGAGCCGCTGGGTTTCTGCCGGAGCCGATGGAGATATCTGTGGAAGTTGAGGCGCCTGATCATATTCCAACGCAGCCATCTCATATTGGTTTGCAACCTGTAGCTACTCCTATGCCGCCTTCAAATATTTTTACACAGTCTTCATTAAGTACGCACCCACATCAAATTTCATTGCAGCCTACTGGAGTAAATTTGCAGCCTTGTGAAATGGAGCTGCGGAATGCCAAAATTCATATGTCGACAGAAAAAGTTGTAAGTGGAATTTTGAAGAATCCGCCTGTCATGGGTCTGGATGCTGCCCTGGAAGAGCTCAAGCCTAAGGTCACGAACGAGTTTGTGGAGGAGGTTTTGAAAATGTCCTATGGCGTCAGTATGGATGCCCCCAGGTTTTTCAAGTGGGCAAGCTGGAAGCTCCAGGGTAGAAAGCACACACCCTACGCGTGGAATATAATGGTGGATTTGTTGGGGAAGGATAAGTTGTTCGATGCAATGTGGGATTGCATTAAGGTCATGAAAACTAAGGGGCTCTCCAAGTCTAAATTTTAGGAGGTGCCTGAAACGGAAATGACCTTTGCTGACGTGGCTGGTGCTAAGATTCCTAAGGGTTGTTTATTGGTTGGGCCACCCGGCACAGGAAAGACCCTACTTGCTCGAGCTGTTTCTGGTGAGGCTGGTGTGCCATTTTTCTCGTGTGCTGCCTCAAAATTTGTGGAGTTTTTTTTTGGAAGTTTTGAGGCTTATTTTGAGCCTGTGTTTGTCAGAGGGTTTCGATACCTTCCCCTCCCTGTTGTGTGTTGATGGCTGCAGTATGTTTGACAGAATGGCAGAAGTTGATGTTTATGTGCTTGAGGTTGGAGATGGTGTGTTTGAGGTATTCTCCACTTCAGGCGATACTCATCTAGGGGGAGATGACTTTAACAAGAGAATTGTTGACCGGGCTGAGACAGAAGAGTATGAATTTGTGGGTGTTTTTGCACCTGTGAAAATTATCGAAGAAGATATTGTGTTGTTGAGTTTTATCAACTCCGATTTGATATGGAGAAGACTGATTCGTTGTGTTTGTGAGCAGTCTTTGGCAAAACTAAAATCTTCGATGGGCCTAGTTGTAGTGTGAGTTTGAAGGGGAAATGCAGGGGATGTCAGTGCATGGTTGTGCCAATTGGACTTCACGGGGGAGATTGTTGGGATGTGAAGCCCAACGGTCACATGACCGTTCATATTCTCCCAGCCTTGTATAAATATGTGGCTGATCATATATTGCACAATTAATTAGTGATTGATAATAAAGTGATTCTCTGCTTGAGAGTGGACGTAGGCAATTGCCGAACCACTATAAATTTGTGTCTCTTGTTTTGTTCATTATTTTTCTGTTTTATTCCGTTTCTCTGCTTGTTTAATATTTACACAAGTGCTATTGTTGCGAGGCTTTATGAAGTTTGAATCAAAATTTCATGCAAGTTAATTTTAGTGCACATTACCCGTATATTAATGAGGGGCATTGATGCCAACTTCGGATCATCCTCTCTTGCATAACCTGCAGTCTTACATTTGATGAGACTACATTTATTAGGGCATTTATTTTATTTTGGGGGGAGATCGAGGGGAAAATTGAGCTATCTGGTCCTGTGTCTCATAGGGGATGGGTAGGATTGAAAATTCCTATTACTTGTTCTGCGTCATTTGCTTGTTTCTGGGCGTCGATCTCTGCAAACATAGCTCTACACAAGGCAATGAATCACTGAAGGATTTGGTAAAACCGTCATGAACCTGGAGCTGCATAGACATATCCATAATCATTTACTTCAATACAACCAGTGTCGGGGAGAAAGGAGTGAAAGGATTTACAAAATTTTGAGCACACCTATCCTTTCAAAGGGGATGGTTTTGTATCATTTTTGTTAGCCGCTAGCAGTGGGATTTTGGCAAGAAAACAAAGAGGAAGGTGTTGGAGATCAACCGTGCCTACAAGGAATACACAAAAATAATTTGGACGGATATATGAGGACATCTGGTATGGGGAAAATCTATTCTCTATTAAATGATTTCTATTGATCTTTGTTGTAAGCCATTTACTGTGATAGCTATGGCAATATCTCTGTATAGGTTCTTATTTACTTATTTTCTGAATTAGTTAACACTGCACCCTTGGGTAAAATATCCCTATCCTTCTGACAGACTGACTTATCTTTTGCTATGCCATATTGATTCCCGAGTGATTTGTTATTTGCGGCATGATTCACTTTTATTGCATCCCAAATATGAGTGTATTTATCAATCCATTGAGATGTTGTTTCCTTCATCTGCCATCTCCTTTTGCTTGAAATTTGTTGAAGCCTGTTTAACTCTCTGCGTGTACCCTGCTAGCACTTCTTTCCTCGCAGCCAAGATGCTACCTTAAAGGGTTGGAAACATATTGCATCGAGCTCTAGAATCCTGAAGTTCTAAACCCCAATATATTTAGACCTGTGTTTCGTTTATTGTGAGTAGATCTAAAGCAAGAACTTGCATGATTGAGAATTCCAATGCATAAATTGTGTGTTGTTTATCAATTATAATAGGCCACCTTATCTGTATCTCTTGAGTTATTCTCTCAAACAGTATGCACGCATCGGCTGAAACTATACCCTTTCGTATGCATGATAACCAAAGCAGTCGAAATCCCCACTATAGATCTTAGTATTATCTCCTTCTATCATTCTTTCGGAAGCCTTTCAATAGAATCCTATTGTGCTTATTCTTCGACTTTTCATTCTTATTGAAGAAATCGAGTTGAGGCTTTTGTCAGGAAAATTGTGTACCAGTTTTATGCTTGAAATTATAATGTGCAAGCCTATTTTTCATAAGGTTTCATTTAGCATCACCAATATTCTTTACAGGAAAATAGTCACTGATTAAGCGATGGGAATGGTTCGCATCTCCCTGAGCATTTTCCCTTGCAACAATCCTACATTGAACCTTCCTCCTCAAAAGCATTGTTTCTTTCTTTGTTGGTACATATGCTTTGTCTACTGATCCACCAATGTTAAACTGAACTTATCTTACATTCAATAAGCTTGCATTGTACATGGATGATATTAGAAGTGCATGTTTTCTGTTTTCTGTTGCAAACATTTGTTACTAGGCAATATGTCTCTATTCCAAAGTATACATTGTATGTTGGTACCTTATATTCATTTCAGTGCATTTATCGTAGGTTGCTTTGGAGATGCCTGATTCGCCTCCATTTACCTCAGCCTTGGGTCTAGTTTCTCTCTCTCGTCTTCTTCATCGGCGCCGAATAAGTATACAACATCAGTGTATACTTTGAAACTAACTCCAGTTTGAAACTAACTCCAGTTGCATTTTTAGGCCCTTAATTCTTTATAGCCTCAGTGTTAGTTAGGAGCAATGAATAATTCCTCTATCTTTCATTGCTCTACTTACTATTTGAATCACTCATCACCTGGTCGCACCTGTAAGTTCTTCTCTCCTTCCTTACCATCGTTGCCTCTGACAACTTTTTTTTTGGCTAATTGAACATGGTTGTTTTGGAGCTCCATCTTCCTTTTTTTTCAAATTCGATTTATAGGAAGATAGTCGGTAGTCGATAGAATTTAAAAGGGCATTCGATTTTGCCTTATGTTAAAGTCTTGGCACCCCTTGTCCTTACTGGATTTACCACTCTCTGCAAATGTGTTTTACTTCTAATCTTAACTCTCCCAAGGTGAATTCGATTCCTCGGATAAATTCAATGTTTTCTTGGAATGTGTTTTAAAACATAGGCAACCATATTGAACATTGTTTATCTAATTTCTTTGATGGCGCATTGAACCCATCCCTGTTAAAGTAGGGTGACAAGATAATAATTTACCCCAACTTAAAGACATTTGAGTACAAGATACTCTACAGGTTGGAGCATATACTATCACTTGGTCATTATGTCTTAGATATTGTAATGTTGTGGAATCTCTTGATTACCGCAATGTAATTAGTGCTATATATTATTTATTGAAAATAAATCGGCAGTGTATGTTGGACTTAAGACTAAATAGTCAAAGACAATATTGAGTACCATTGGTATTCGTTAGCAATGTATGGTCACTTCATAATAGATGAGGAACATTTTTATAGCAAGTAAGGTTCATCATTAAGAAACCTCCTTGGTTAAAGATCGGGTTTTTAGGTATACGTCTTACACCTATCAAATACATTAGTAAGGAAATTTCTCCATCTTTTATGTCTTCCAGACTGTATTATGTATAGGTGAAAGTAAAGGTGTTGGGGGAATAGATACTCTAATTTAATCATTTAGAATATGGTTATTCTAGAGGCCAAAAATCTATTTATGGTGTCAATTAGGTTTGTAATTTGAGAGATAAATGAAATAATAGTAGTGGTATTTATATAGAAGGTAAATGTTGTAGATAGGATAATCTTGAAGTTAGGAACTGTTATTGGTTAGGATAGTTTTATTAAGGGAATTAAGTGAATTGAACTTTGGTTGTTAGTAAATGGAAGAGTCATTTAGATGAGATAGGTTGCTTTATGATTTTATTTATATGAGTGTATAAATTTGTATTTATAACATGATTTAAAATAAAAGCAAATTCGTTTGCGATAAAACATGTATAGAGATAATTTTATAACATATTTATATAATTTCTTAATTATTTTAATGACTTCGCGATGAACAAATGAATAAAATATAGTGAAATGGTTTAGGATGTTTACTACATATAATAAATGAATATGAAAATGTAAGTAGATATAGGAAAAAATATATTAATCTTGTGTTAAATGCATAGTGAGATAGTTGCAAAATATGTTTCTATAATTCCTTAAATGGTTTTAAATAATTTCTCGATGAGTGAAAGAATAACATGTTAAGGAAACTTTAAATGTTAGTTTAATGTTATCACTTTGTTGTGTTGGTAAAAGTAAAGGTTGACCTTGATGGATCCGTTCTGATGTGTTTACCGTCTTGAGTTATTTTGATCTTGTTCGTTGAATCCATGTTGAATATATAAAACGTGGAAGTAATGTTTGTTTAAGGAGTTGTCCATGGTTGCTCTTTGTTGTGTATTTTCTTTAAATGATGTTTTTTTTGGTTGCTATGTTTAGTTAATTTCTCAGATGAATTATGTGCGCGATATTGGTTGGAATACCTTGATTATTATAGTTGATTTTGATTTTAGTTGGAACCGTTGATGCCAAACGGCTATTGAGAGGATTTTAATTTTATGGTTGATTGTATTGTTGGCTGACTTTGTCGATGGCTATTGTGGTGAATTTTGGTATTGCAATAGCTTTGAGTTAATGTTTTATGGGAGGAAGCCCATTTGACCCGATTGGTTCTTGGGAAGATTTTAATTTTGTGAGTTGATTATGTTGGTTTTTGCTTGAGTTGAAGATCTCATTGTGATGTCGTCACTTGTTGATTGTAAATTGTGATTTGACTATAGTCTTTTGAGATCTTGTTGATGTTGCCATGGGAAGCTACTGTGTTCATGATTTAGTCTTCCAGAGGATAGAGGGGATATGATTCTTACTTGCATGGGTTGGTATGGGGGCCGATGACCTAGGAGGATCTACCTTGGATAACCCATATCAAGCCTGAAGTATTTATTTGAGTTTTATGTTGTTTCACCTGTAAGTGGGTGGTTTTATGATTTTGTTATTTTGAAGATGGTTGACCTTTACACTTGGATTGTGTTTATGTGGGTTTGAGCCTTGCACTTGAATGTGGTTTTCGTTACTCTAAAGTTCTAGCGTGAGATGGTGCATGCCTCACTTGGTGCAATTATTTTGTTTGGTTTTGCTAGTTTGTGCAAGTTGGCTTTCCCTGTTTGTGCTTATGGGATTTTATTGTTAGTTGGGGGAGTGGCTCTCAGTGGGGTTCGACACCCAAAGTGGTTGGTCCAGGATAACCCATTGTGAGTTTAAATCAAGTGATAACTTAATTAATTAATTAGGGGTTTTGGGTAGTTTCCACACATTAATTCATATAATGTAGCCTCACTCATGGGCCCAAGTGCTCGTTTAGGCTTGGCATGAGTGGGAAGGCCTGGAATGGAAAGATCAACTGCCTTGCCTCTACATAGCAATTTTGCAAGGTACGTTGATCTCGCATAGTGAGCATGGGGGTTCGACAATCGGTAGAGGTTACCAGGATAACCCAAGATGGGGGTCGGCGGCCTAGGAAGGTTATGCCAGGTTAACCCGTGACTACCTATATGATGACACTCCACCCTTTAACAACCTTGTATGTTGTTGTTCCACTCTTTTTGTTTGAGCCTCTGGAAGCGAATGTTATCATGTGTTTGTTGATGCTTGGTTATATTGTCTTGGATTGGTTATTTCTAGTGATGAATGCTATATTGTGTTATTGTTGTTCGCGTTGTGAATTCTTGTAATCCTTGTTTCATTTGATGGTATTCGTTGAGGTCCTTCTTGTCTTCTCTTAGCACGGGGGGTGGGCCTTCGGGTCCATGTGGTCGGGTGGAATGCGCTATGCACCCCATTGGGTCCCTAGCCGTTGATCAAGTCGTGTAGAGATATACCAATTACTGTGACACCAAAGATGGATCTAGATTTGATGCTTTGTATTCGTTTCATTTATATCATCCCATGTTATTGTACCTCTCCCAATTCATGATGGGAAGCAGCATTGTATTGATGTAATTCTTGAGCGATGTATCTTCATGTTATAAATGTATTGTCCATGTTCATATCTTATGGTACTTGTGGATGCTTATCTTTCATGTGATGTAATGAGATCTGGTGTTAATGCATTCATAAATCCTAAGGGACTTTGTCATATGTTGTACCTATATAGTGTCATTTCAAATGTTGTATGTTAATATTATGTTGCATGTTAGTTACTTAAAAAAAAAATCCATAAATGATAGATGTGTTAGTTTCCTTTGCGGTTGCGTGGCGTGGAGTTACACTAAGAGGAAGAAGTTTAGCTCTGCAAAAAATATTTAATTATTATATTTTGAGAATAATATGTGGCATAATTCCGTGGAAGAGGTTTCACTTAATTGGGATGGATTATCATGAATCGGAGAAAGAACCTATGTACCAATTTTCTAGGAGAGCAAGGAATGAAATGAGGTAAATTGATGTCATATTTAGGAGACATGGGAATGACAAAATTATTTGTCAGATGAGGAACCACTATAATCTAGAAGGAAACAAAGTAAGATGTTGTAAGTTATGTAGTAATTTATTGTCCATTATGCCAAAGGATGAAGACAAGATGTTGTCCTCAGTAGGACTTGTATACTCATGAAATTCTAGAGAGGAAGTGGCAGCTCATTGGAATAGTTTTTATCTTTCTACGTCGATAGAACTAGCATAATGTTATGGTGGAGATACTCCCCAAGGTAACCAATTTTGATTGGTAAAATTTGATTCATAGGATATCACTCCTAAAAAATAAATTGTGTAAAGCAGTTGCTTAATGTTCCCGAGAAGGTTATCTCAGAATGGGATACACAAGTAACATTAAGGTTTTGTGTAAACCATGATCACCTTGTTGGAAAAAATTCAATTAAATGAATGCTTAATTTATTACTTCAATTTATTCAGTTAGGAAAAAGGGAAGTAGTTGTAGAACTAGCAGAAGAAAGATATTCACAAGAAACCCTAGGTTTCAACTTCCATTTTTTGGGTGTGACTATTTTATATTGTAATTATCTAGGTTTTCTTCTAAATCTACGATAACACTTGTAAAATTTGAAGATTGATTGTTTAAAGGCAAAATAAACCTTAGTTGAGTGTCTCCTTATGTATGGTATTCATTTCAAGACATATTTTTTTTAGTTTTTCAATCATAAGTCTATAAAATCCTTGCAAAGCTTTTGCATAGTATTTTTTCAACATAATAAAGGAAATGTATGGGTATACCTAATGATTACTAAGTAGACTCTTAATATTTTGAAACTATATATTGTCTCTCTAAATGAATATATAGATCCTAGCTTGCCTGTGCATTTTGAAAGGCATAGTCTTTTATGGTGACTTGATTAATCCATCACCTTGTTTTCAATTGTTGTTTGTTTGATTAAACCTAGAGACTCTATTGCCCAATAGATAAAGGCACCAAATTGTGATTGAATTTTTCTCCCATCATCCTCAACACACTCCAAACATATCAACTTGAAAACCTTTTAAAGTTTGACTTTATGGGTGTTTTACTGCCATATCTAAATGAATACAACAATACAAGGGTGTATCATAAACTCATTCTAAGACACTTATATGGTAGATTATTTGTTAATAAGGTGCTCATCCTTACATACAAACTAGCACATAGGTATATTGTGACACTAGTATTGGTATATACTGTGCAGTGGGTATAGTTTGTTGTAAGGTATTATTTAGTGTTTCAATCATCAATTCAACATCTTAGGGAAAACCTCCCTTGCTCTTGCAGAGCCATAAGTGAAGGAGGTCTTACCCGCCTAACCTAAAGATAGGTTTGTGGTAATCTTCCCATGTTTGACACCCTTGGCACCTGGAAGATTATCAAGCCTTAGGGATTTGGGGCCTACAACTCTAGTCACCAACATGCATCACTAATTTGAAGGGAAAATTCTTGGCTATAATCATTCCCAACAGGACTGAGGCCAATTCCATAATAAAATAAAAGTTATACTAGACATGCCTTCACTAGGAAATCTCACATAAATTTAGAGCCTTCAAGCCAACTTGCAAGCTACTGGATAGTTTATTGCTCAAATTCCAAATAAGTGCCAATATTCACTCATTTTTTCAAATAAATGTAGACTTCATTTAGTACACTCCATGTGAACATGATTATAACATTAAACAATATTTTTCCAATTGACTAGCACTTATGCCACATAAACCTAATTAACTACACTAATTTTTGGATATATATTTTCCATTAAAAAAATATGGATTTCATTTCAAAATGATTTTTTGGAGATCAGACATGAATTGGTCTGCATTCATCCTATAAACTCCAGAAGCAGTCAAATCCTTTTTCTGATGTGGACCGGCACAACACCATGGGGATAGTGGGGAGACTAGACCTCATGAACTCTTTGTAGACATGTAAAATTGACTTAACACCTATCACATCTTGGAATCAACCTAGAACATCTCATAACATATTGGAATCACCCTGAAATGTCTCGGAACATCTCAAAATCATCCTGAATCATCCCAAATCATCTCAAAACATCTCAGAATCATCCCGGAACATCTCAGAACATTCTTGTAACATCACACAACATAAAACAACATATAAAACCCTAATTTCCTCTATTAATTGAATAATATGGCATTATTTGATTAATTCACTTTTTCACCATTTTTGACAAATTAAATAAATTTCATTTATTTAATGAAGTACTAAAACCTTAACTCTACTATTAATTGGATAATATGACATTATTTTATTAATTCACATTTCACCATTTTGACAAATTAAATAAATTATATTTATTTAATAAAGTCCTAATTTAATCTTATTTCATCCTGATTAGTCAAACAACATCAATTATTTGATTGCGTCACTAATTCACCTTATTCCTCTAAATTAATTGAATTATTAAATCATAATAATTTAATTAACACACTTTCCCTCCAAAATTTGAATAATTAAATCAAACTATTCAAATCATTTATAAAAAATCAAATCAAACTAATGCAACTTTGTTTGCAAAAGTCAAACTTGATTTGCACGTTCAACTCCCAAAAAGGAATTAATTAATTAAATCAATTAATTCATATTCCTCACCCACTTTCTTATTGAGAAAATTGTGGTTTGCTAACTGAGCAATCTAATTTGCTAACTGTTGATGCCAAAATTTGACGAGGTAACAATGTCTTATGGGAAACTCAATTTATGGGGGACCTTTTGCACTAAACTGAGTGACCTCCGGATTTTTAGAGAAGTCATCTTCTTCTATAATGGGGGTTTGGAAAGGGAAAATGAAACAGATATAATAAAATAAAGTCTAACCTAAGGCGATGCGCCAAGACTTAATGATAGGCATGATAAAGCATAGATCTAAGGGCTTGAATGGTATTTGTAGTGTTCCAGAAAATTAGAAACTGAAAATTGTAGCATAGACAATCCATTCATTGACATAAAATAATATTGCATACATTCCTATTGCCAGGAAGAGTCATTAGACATGGTCTAGGTCAACAAACTTGCATTCAACATATATAGAAGTTCTCAAATGAAATGTCCAGACAATAAAAGCACAGTTTACAGTTTGATCTAATAGCATGAAAAATAGAGGCTTAACAATTGGCACAAATTAAGAGTCTTCAATAAAATAAAAACAATAATAGCACTTAGTGTCTTCAACCTAAACTAGTGTTTCCTCCAATTTTTGACCCTTTTCCCAATAGAAAGTATAAGGTAGTAGTAAATAACCCCACCCTTCTGAGAGTGCGACAAAAAAGATTTTGTGAATCCCTTGGCATCGATACAAAATCAAAATATTCCCCAAGCCAAGGTAACAAAACTCCGATTTGAAATCAAGATCCATCATTCCAGTACGTGCATCCTCTACAATGATGGCAAGGTCCCCATGGCGCTTTCTAATTAGACAAGTTTCATCATCCTCACAAGAACGATGGCGACAATGAGTGGTCATTGGGGTGTAGCATTTTGGCTCTGTCTCGGTCCATTGTCCGAACATGATCCACACTAGGGCATCAGCATCCTTTGTCGCATGTGAACTCTCTCTCTCAATCGCTGAAGACTGCGGGACTACAGCTACACTTCCGTGCGGTTTAATGGGTGGAGCACTTCAATCCAATAGTGGAGGGAACGACCACCGCCAAAGCAGAGAGACGCGGGCAGATTTCGGCCGGGCCGCTGGCTGTTCCTTCGGCTCTCACGTCAAAGTTTCATAAGAGCAAACACTGAAGAGTACACCTAGGATATAAAATTGTGGGCCCAACCTTGGAAATGAGGGTTTCTCGCGGGTAATTCGGCGCGGAGAGTCTGGCTGAGGTGGAAAAGAAGAATGATCAAAAGTATCCCGTAGTCACGGCTATTACGTGGAAAGCATAGGAGGGTTTCCTTGGGATGCTAAAGGAAATTGCACCTTGCTTTAAGAGTAGAATGCGGAGCTAAAGAGAAAATTTTAGAAAAGGGTCGAGTTGATTACTATGGCTGCACAAACCGAAGGAGGAAAATACACCTAAACAAAGCTAGTTAAATATTTATTAACAGCGTTTAGCGACTATAAAGGGCATTTCGCCTGAGGAACAAAGAACCCAAAATTTCTCTGGTTTACAAGCCAGAGTGCCATTTCATTAGATAATGGATTCATAGATTGGAAAAAGAGCCGGCAACTATCTATCCTCGGGATGGTTTCACCTATGTTGTACAAATCGCGGCTCCACTTAGACATCAATAGTTTCTTTGGAGGCGGCATTAGGCAAGAACCGACCTCGTCATAATGAAATTAGTAGTTAAAAGGGGCTGGATGAATCAATTCTCCTTCAATGTCGGGCCATCGGAGATGACTGAAATTCTTGAGGCCTGGATCGCTTTTCCTTCCCTCTATTCTTTTGTAATCTACTTCCTCGGGTCACGTGGAAATGGAGCCATTTTCAAGGAATCGGGATTTGGAAAACTCCATCCTCGCTAACTCCTAGAGAAACTTCGTGATTTTGGCCAAAGGTTCCTTGTTTCCGTAGAAGTCGCGCTGTTTTAGTGCTGGGGAAGAAGAGTGGCAATGGATGGTGAATCCATTTCTCGCTTTTTGAGCAGCAAACAACATCCCAATCTTCAATACCCGCTCTGGCGAGGTTTTCATCAGAGACCGAGTATAGCTCGGTGAGTAGATCTTTTGCTTTCAGAATCTTCTCCAAGATGAACTGTGGGAACTGCTCAATCATATCATGAGCCTCTTAACTCAGCTTTGATGCCTTGGCGATGAATCGAAGGGTAGGCTGCAGTGCTAGGCAAAAGGTTTTAATCTTTTCCCAGTGAGAGATGTACAATTGTCTAACCAACAGAATGATGTATGGCTATGTAGGAGAAGATAGGAGAGAGCTTTTAAGAGAATCAATCTCCGCATCCCTTGAATTAATGGCCTCAGCCAATTCTGCCCTTTTCTTTTTCTCGAATGCTAGTTGCTCCGCAGAGCTATTCATTTATTTATTCCAATTCTCCTCAGCTCGGGAGTGATTTGCTAAGTGCATGTCCAGAGAATACTTTGTCTCTTGGAGCTCTTCTTCTAATTGAGTTTTTAGGCCTTTAAATTCAACCTCTTTTTCTTGTATTCTCTACTCATATTGAGCTTGTTGGGGCTCCAAAGCTTCATTTCTCTGCGCCATTCCTTGACTATACTCAAGGCGAAGTCGCTCCAACTCTTCATTCTTCAGCCGCAGATTCTGCTCCGTCTCCTAATTCTTAGACTGTAACTCTTTTACCATGGCAGGGTCAGTAGTCTAAATCTTCACAAGTTCACCCTAAAGTCTGTTCTTCTCATCCTCTGCTACCAGCGTCCTCTTTGTCATACGTGTAACATCCGCCTCCAGGGATTTCTCTTTTTTCTCTAAAAACCTAACTCTTTCCCTTACCGCTTTCAGCTACTCATCCTTCTTTAACTGGCGGTCAATTTTAAGGAAGTCAAAGGTGACCACCTGTTGTGTTTCCTCCATGATCTCAACCTTATCCTACGGTCGGGCCACCTTCATGTCAAGCCCTACCGCATATATTTCATAATCTTCTGGGTGCATCTCTCCTCGACTGGTTACTTCCTGCACATGGTTGTAAATTTCAATCCCCGCTGGGTCTCATCATAAAGAGTCAGATTGGCTCCAAACAAAGCATCATTGCCTTTTCCACAGATTCTACTCTTTATGCTGCACTTCAATCAATCTCAGGCTATAAATCTCGGCCTGCAAAACTAGTTTTCTTGTTCTACAAAAGGAGCAGCACCGTATGTAGGGTATAGGGATAGTAACCCTTCATAGGCTACATTTGTTTTCTGGTGAGAGTGAGGACGTGCCTATGAGAAGTGGGCACGCTCCAAAGCTTGGCTTGAGGACCGTATAATAAATAATTTGTACGATCAATTGGTAATTCACGAGGACTCATAGGCTGGGATGGTGCAGTTGTCACTGTGGAGTCAGCCTGTTGCGATGGAAAAGGATCCACAACAATAGCGAAAGAAGGGGTACCCACAGGGGGCACGTTTTCAGAAAATGAGGCAAGGAGAGCCTGAGCGGCAACAGCGGGTGTAAGGGTTCACGGAGGAATAAGGTCAAGTGGAGTGGTCTGTGAGAATTGGGTGAAACCTCTTGTATATGTCGGATTAAAAGTGTTAAACAGAGGGCCCGTACTCGTGGTAGGGATCGCCGTTGAGGCAGGGGTAGATACCAAGGAATGAGAAGCAAGGGAAGAAGGAGTGAATTTTACTTGTTTACTGGTCGATGGCGGCTCTAGAATCGTCAGCGATTCTTCCTCAGCCTCAGGTTCCTGGCTAGCTACAAGCACTTTTCTTACGATGGGTTCTTGTGAACCTTCTCTGATAATGCTCTTTGTGCGCTATTGTTTTGCGGGCAGGGTCTCCCGAGCTTCGGTAGTTATTGTTGTTTGCTGTTGTGATACCCTGGCTGACTTAGCGGCCCAAGTGAGTGTATGCGAGGCCCTTGATATATTAAAACGCACATTCGTGGCCACATAGGCGGGCTGTCTGGGGCCTTTCTCCTTCAGCGCAGAGGAGGTAGATGTTGTCGCTTCCTCTTCCTACTCTTCGGACTCATCCCCCAGGTCCCCGCTCTTATTAATGCTAGAGTCCGGGCTGGGGTGTTCATCATTCGACCATTTTTCAAATTCCTTATCATCCTTCAGATTGTCATAAGGGGCATCCAATTGCCCTGTCTCTTGGAAATACTTCCAAAAAGCTTTTATTTTTTCAACAGTCCACTCCTCATCCTTCCACAACTTATTGTACATGGTGCATTCCATGTGGACATTATCTTTGGCCACTGCCACAACAAAGTAGAACTTGTGACATGGCCCTCTATTATCTTGCGTAGGAATACGTGCCAGTTCAATAAAATTTTCATCCTTGTCTGTCTACAGGTTACACCACTTCTCCTAGTAGGGTCAGGGAACATGTGAAACCTTCATGTGCGGCTCCAACAAGTCATTGAAAGGGTTGTAATCCCACTTGTCATTTACCAAAACCAACCCTAAATGAGCCAGTTTATCCTGCAATAACTGGTCTGATTGTTTCTTTAATAGAGTCACCGACTTGAAATTCTTCGGATAAGTGAAGAATCCTTTTCTCTTGACATTTTTGTTGCTACAGAAGGTAAAATCAATAATACACACTTGCCTATACATTTCAAGTGCGAGCACCCTATCTGTGACGTAGGCTGGGAGAAGGAAAGGTTGGCCAGTGAAGCCCCACATCTAGAGAATTGTGAAATATGTTCCTAAGAACCAGTCACAGGCGAGAGTGAAACTCTGCATATATCTAGTCTAAACCCTGTCAAGCCGGATTATGTCACCTTCTCCTCGTAAATCATGCAAGACCGGAGTTATGAAATAATCTAGACAAAAATGCATAATAATCATATGACACGCAAAAAAAAGGGCGTCCACATAGATACTGGCTTCCTCTTACCCCGTTCATCAAAAATTGATAATTCAAAATATCGGGCGAAGAAATCAGGGTTTTGATGTAGGAACATGTGAACCAGGAAAGAAAGAAATCTAAACTTTCCCTTCGCCGAGTAATTCTTTATTTGTCATATCATTTCATCTACCATGAACTCAGCAAAATCATTCCAGAAGGTATCGTGTTGCTTGCGGAATTGGAAGGCCGATCCTAGTTGAAAGGTTTCGCACCTTATCCATTTGAGTTCCTAATGTGATACAAAGCTAGTATGACATGGCGCTTTTGTATATATCCTTCTTGCTTAATGCAATCACGAATAACAAATGAAATAGTTAAGGGCTTTAGCACCTAGGATGTTTTTCTCTTCTACCAATCTCCCAGAACAAGAAATCACGGAAGTTCTTTTCATCACCTCCATATTTTTTCTCCTTTCCAGGTAAAAGGACCCAATGTCTCTTCTTCTTTTAATTGTGTCCGGATGTATATATGCAAAATGTCCTGTGGTGATGAACTCTTTAAGTTTTGGCTCCTCGGCGAAGCAAGTGCTAGGGTTATAAGACCGATGATGGCCAACTATCTTCTCGTAAGCAAGAATGCACCAGCGGAACCATGTATTGTGGAAGACCATTGTACCAAACCTTTCTTGTTGTAGACGTGTCCGCCTTTGGTGCCGTTAACTTTGCACAAACTACTTCTCTTAAGGATTTAGGGTTTTTTTGTGAGTTGTGGGTCATAAATATTATCCCATTTCTCCTCAACCCTATTCTTGTTTATGCAATCTTTGGGCCTGTTCAGCTCTATCGTATAGGCCCTCTTCGGCTTGCTTAGTATACCAGGCGTAGCATATGCCAAATCCTCATAGACATACACATCTTTAGATGACCGTATGGCTATAAACAAGTCTTGGCCAATTTCCTCTTGCATTTGCTAAGATGAACTCTCGGACATTTCTCTTCAAATGAAGACTTCTGTGAGTTCTGGACTTTGTTATTTTTATCCAGCTTTGGATACGCTAAAAAAAAACTTCTCTGCACCTTGAGCTTTGGAATTTGTGAAAAGACTTTGAATCATTAAACCTTTTCTTGCAATATTTGGCTATCTTTTCTTAAGGTGGTAGAGGAAAACATACTTTTTGCATTCAATTCGGCATATACCGTTAATTTCGCAATTCGTGCAAAATGAACTACTTGCCATTTTGAGGCGGAAAGAGTTCATTATTGAGTTTGGATACCGTGTGATATGTTGTGATTCCCTTGAAACTTGAGTTGGCAATTTGCTTTTTAAGCCAAAGCAAGTGATCACGACCTGCAAAGATATGGATATTGCCTTGGGCTCTGGGAAACGCCTGTGAGATGACACAATAGCCTACGACCGTGCAACTTGCTATCGATGAGCACCACCTTTGTAAAGCTAATTAATTAGCCCCTATTAATCTAGCACGCATTGAACTGTACCTCCACAGATGGAACTGGTCTGGAAATGCGAGAAAACGCAAGCACGCCTTTCAAGTTGGCATCTAGTTATCATCACGTTTTCCTCAAAACGGATTAGCATGTGTCTTCTCATCTTTTCTATAAATAGGCCAGTAAGTAGTGAGGAAATCACACTTAGCATTTGAGAAATGATAGGTTGTTGGTGCAGTTTTAAGCAAGTTTTCTCATAGGCTAGGTGATAGGTAAATTTTAGTATTGGTTAGAAGGAATAAGCATAGTGTCAGAATCATGGATACTCCTGTTAAGCTAACCTCTTATAAGTCGCAGACAGCGTTCTTGGGGGAGGTTTCTACTAGGCGGCCGAAAAGAATGACCAAGAATAAGCATTCCTTGGTTTTGATAGCTATAAAATGGGTTCTGGGTAAGGACTGCATAGAGTACGAGGACAAGTATCGTGTGAATACTAATATCTGTTCACACTTTGTAGTGTCTATGTTAGACATTGGCATCCCCAGGCCTCTCATCCTAAAGCTTGTCAAGGAAATGTTTCCTAGAAAGTACCTGAATGGCCTAGGTGAGGTTGTTGCTCACGCTGCATATGGGGTAGGTCTGCCATCAGCCAGCGACCTTCGTCGCTATATTGAGGAAGAAGTTGTAGTTTTATGGCTATCATTTCTCAATGGATTCCACCTTCAGACATGCGATGAGCATCAGCAGAGGGTTACCCAGGCCTTGCACTTCCTATTCTGCAGCTACAACGTGATACCGTTCTATGAGGTCGATTGGTATACTGACTTTAGGAACTTGGTGTTTCCCCCGCCAATGGCGGTTGTGCCAAATGATGCTGCTTCTGCTGCCGAAGAACCTGCTGACAAGGAAGAGGTAGACACTGCCATTGACGCATCAATTACTACCTCCCGTGCCCTTGGATGAAAATCCTCCCTACTCCTGAAAAAAAATGCATCCCAGTTTCTTTATTTTTTGTTGTTGCATACACCACTTGCCTTACAATTTTGTATATAAGCCTTAAAAAGGCTATAAATTTTGCATATATGAAATAATAGCTCGAATAGTCGTATACTTTTTGGATTATGCCTTTCCCAGCCATTTTGCAATGTAAAAACCAAAGAATATATATAAATAGATATATATCTTTATAAAAATCCATGGCTCTTTCTTTCATTCTGCATTTTAATTTTATGGGCTCTTTTATAGCATATGTGTTTATTTATTTGCACATGGGTATGTTTTATGTAAAGCAATCCCATTGTTCTACCCTCCATAATAATGAGTTAATTCCGTAGAAACACAAACCAATTCAAAAAAAATTGAACAATGAAAGGGAAAATAAAATAAAATAATTATTCACATATGTACAAAAATAGAACTCGACATTTAATGGAACAGCTTAAGATGAATCCCATTGATCAGGATTCCTAAGGGTTCCTATTCCATATTTTCTAACTCGAAAGTGTTATGCTCCTTACACTGAATGATTTTAAAGGGGCC
>VDFB02181055.1:0-24813 GCA_007258455.2 Sequoia sempervirens | reverse complement strand
TCTAGCGATAAAGAGGTTCAAAATGGATGGTTATGGATGACGATGCAAATGAGATGATTTCAAGATGCTTAGAATAACAAATCTATATTATCCTAAACAACTTAAATGATGATATGATGTGATATGGATGAGATTGATGATGTGATATGTTGTGATTATGCAACGGATGATTTATGCAGATGCTTAGACTAAGAGATCTATATTATGATGATGATTATGCAATGCATGTGAAATGATCGATGTTTCCTATGATGTATGATATGAATGATATGTGGTATGCTGACGGTTTTCTAGATGCAGAATGGATGCATGATGGATGCATTGGTGATGATGATGCTAACGGTTTGTGGATGCAGGATGGATGCATGATGGACTATTCATGATGCAATGTTAGCGTGGAAATGAGATGATGACAAAAGGATCCAACAAGTCCATGATTGGTCGAGACTTTATTAGAGATGATGATGATGATGATGATGATAGATGATGATGATAAATGATGATGATTTACTTATCAAGGATTGGGATTTTCAAAGGGTCACTTACTTTATGTTTGATAACACACCTAAGCACGATGCATCAAGGTATAAAGGACCAAGATGACGTTGTACTTAGTGTGATGGACTTTGACTCAACAAGCAGATAGGAGTATTCTTGTTCACACCTGACATACGGAAACCTTATTAGGGCGTACCTAACAAAGCAAGTATTCGCCAAGTTATATTACAAGAGCATCCAACAAGCACAGTAGACAAAAGATAATGATCATTGCCCCATTCCTATCTCTCCAAATACTTCGTTCGGATATCATCGAGAGGTCTTTGGAACGAGCGCAATAAGATAAATCAAAAGAAAAGATCAAGTACACAAACAAGCCAATGTTCTTCATACCTCTAGCCAAAGGGATTTGTTTTGATAGGATAAGAATCCAAGGTGATATCCATAAATGATGCCCATTGTCGGAACGATATATCCTAGGACATGCATTGTACAGGATGATGATGGTTTGATAAGTTGATTGATAGGCTAATGATATAAAGTCGACTGACATGTTTGTGATTGATCAAGAGTTTGATTTTGTTCTTTAAAGATTTGTTGCTCGATTTTGGCTTTTACTGACAGTTTCTTTGGTCGAATCGCTATGATTGTTTCCGCTTTCATGCCAAAGGATGAAGGTGATGATCAAATTTATTATGGATGATTGATTGGTCATGGCGAAAGTGAAATGGAGGGTGGATCTTTTTCAACATTTGATGTTCTTGGAGCTCTTGCAACGTTTTGAGGCTATTTTGCATTTCGAGGTTTCAAATCGCCTTTGATTTCGAAATTTCAATGCTTTTTGGATTTTGATGTTTTCAATCGTTTTGGATTTTGGTGTTTTTCTAATGTTTTAGATTTTGTATCGCCTTCAATGTTTTGGATTTATGACGCTTTTGAATGTTTCTTTTGATCTTTAATCGTTTCTAATGTTTTGATCTTTGATGTTTTCAATGCCTTTGGATTTATGATGTTGCTCTTGAATGTTTTGGATTTTGATGTTTTGAATGTTTTGGATTTTGATGTCTCGGGCTGATCAAAGATTAGCCTTGCCTATGTTTAAGCCTCGACCACGTGAGTCTCGATTCTTCAACAAGTGTTTTTGATGTTTTCTCGCTTTTGGAGTGTTTTGATTTTGATATGTTTTGATGCCTTGACGCATTTGGATGTTTTGGATTTTTGATGTTTTGGATGTTTTGGATTTTCACAACATTTTGACGCATTTGGATATGGATATGTGTGATGATATCGCTCGCTTTAGGATTTTGCTAAAAACCAAGCTAAGGTTGGATCGGGACGTTGATGGGATTGATGATGATGATAACATTGTTGAGGATGCACAACACGCAAGGATTTGATGGATTGATGATGATAACATTGTTGAGGATACACAACAATGCAAGGACTACTGATCAGAATCTGATAATGATAACATTGTCGAGGATACACGACAATGCAAGGATAGTGTTAAGCAACACAAGGATATCCCGAGATGATGATTTTTTGATTGGATTTGATTGATCATGTTTGATGAAGCTTGGTTTTGAACAAAAGATGTTTGGATGATTTGATGTGATGTTTGACATGCAGCTTAGATGCGACTGATATCAATTGATGTTTGATGAAAGATTAAGACTGATAAGGAATGTCTTTTCGTCAAAATATGCCATGGGCTAGTGATTCGGATTTTGGATTGCAGATGCTTAACCAATTTTATTTCACGTTTTCCAATGTTCGGATCACCACATAAGGCGAAGGATATAGATCAAGATTTATTCTCGAAGCAAGATGTACATATCGCCCCCAATGTCTAGCAAGGTATGGAATGCAATGGATGGATGCTCAGATAAGTGTATGGATGGATGGATATGGTAAGCATGCAAAGTATGCCAAGGATTATCTTGCGATAAGATAAGGTGTTCGGATAACAAGTGCTCATTTGGATAATGCTTCATAGCTTAGATAATGCTTCATAGGATAGGATTAATGAAAACGGCCCATGTCAAGATGTTTACCATAAGCAAACATAAAGTGTGCCCCAAATTTTCATCAGGATCAAGATAACTCGGATGATGGATAAAGATGTATGTGCATGGATTGGATAAATGGTTCATGGATGAATGGATTTATTATGGATAAGATGGATGGAATGCTCGATTTATTACGGATGGGATGAGATGCTTTCTCCCGAAGTGGCGCACGTAGATGCTCGATTCTACACATGACGCCTGTTTTCCAGGTTTTCATCATGGTCTTGCCCAAAGCGCCGCCCATGCGGTTTTCACTAGAGGACAATTTTTATCTTTATTGTTTTTAATCCTTTTTCTGATTTTTTTGGATTTTCATATTTTTTTGATTTTTTTGTATTTTTCTGAAAGATTTTAAGCTCATGCTGAATCACAAGGTTTTGCTGATGTAGATGCCCCTGTCATAATGTGCCATCGATATCCTGCCTAAAGGAGCTGCTTTGCTAAGATATGTGCACTTGAATGTAGCTTTTGGTATTCTTGATTTTCTTCATCGATACCGGAGTTAACTCTATTTTTGTGCGTACATCGTGATAGATTGCCTTCTGAATCCTTATGATGAAGGGTTGTTGCCAATACACGGTCAATGTAAGAATTAGATATTATGCGTGGAGGCATGGATGGAGTGTGTTTAGGGATAAAAGATGGATTGGTTGACAGTTTGGAACCTTTGACTCTCCAAACTTGGGAAGATGAGCAATGATGGGTGGATACGGAAGTGTGCGTGGAATTAGGACCAACTGCTTGATATACTTTGTACGTCGCTTGAAAAGCCTACTTTTGATTTTGCGGACATCTTTGATGGATACCTTTCCCTCTTTTAGTTTTCCCCACAGTTTCTTTGATTGATGGAGTTTGATAGGGATGATCTTTCTTTGGTATCCATTTGTATTTGATTTTTCCATTATGCTTCTCAGTTTCTTTTGCTTTGATAACGTTCTTCGTACTTTGATTCAAATCTTTCTTTTGACGTTGGTCCCAATTCATGGATGGGGTGATGGGTGGATGATGATTCATGACCTGACTGGTTGTAGTATTGGCAATGGTTTCATCATAAGAACTCTTCATGCCCCCTATGTTGACGTTTGCTTGAGACGAAGTTGCCCCCAGTATGGTGATAGTATCACCTTTATTCATTGATTCTGCTTGTTTTGAGATATATTTTTCAGTAAACATGCTCTGACAAATGACCACCATAGTTGACGTTCTTTCAATTTGCTGCTCCGCTAACTCTGGATGTTCTATTTGACTTGTTTTGTTGAGCGGATAATGATGGATATCTTTATTCATGGTGTCCTCAATCTGAGTTTAGGACATATTTGATGCTGATGTTGACAACTCTGTTTGATTGTAGGAGTTAAGAATCTGCTCTTTTTGTGTAACAAAATCTTGTTCTAGATGAAGATCATCTACGTGCCCATCTGTAGAAAGCATCTCATGGGTAGATGGAGGAGTATGTGCTACATGGATATGATCATCTTGCATGGATAAGAGAGTGTTCATTAGATTATTGTAGTATCTTGAAGATACAAATTCTTGATCTTGATTAATTTCGGAGTTGCTTTTGACATGCTTTGGATCAAGTTCTTGACATGGGGCAGTTTCAAAGGATGGATTTCTTACAAAGGGTTCTTGGACGTCGTTATTAGACATGGGGAATGGCTCAATATCCTCAAGTGTTGAGTTCAGGGTTCTTTCAGTATCTGTAACCATGCGGTCAAAGGGGATCAACATGTTTTGGAAGGGACCATTGCTAGACCTTGGTGGAAGATTTTGATCATGCTTTGGAGTAAATTCTTGAGATATGTCCTCTACCTCATAAGGCGATGTAGAAACATTTTCAATATGATCATTGGTCAACGGATCATGCATTATGTCAATTGGATCAAATAGTCCTAACACTCCTTGAAATAGATCACTAAAGAGTGGCTCTTGATGTATCGTGAGTTGATCATTGGATTGTGTAGATACATCCCCAATGTGCTCCTCGATGGAGAGGTTTTGATCATTGTTTTCGATAGTTGCGGTGGAGAGATTGTGAATGTCTTCGACCATAGAGTCAAGTGATGTTGATATTTCTTGAATTGGCTCATTGTCAAGTTTTGTTGGTGGATTTTGATCGTGATTCAAAAGCGACTCTTGACATATGTCGATTTGATCATTGGATGAAGTAAATGTGTGCTCAGTGATAGATTGATCTTGATCCCTATTTTCAATAGTTGTCATCTTTTGTGTTTGTGCTCGTGTTGGTTGGGTAGCTTGAGAGGCTTGGGCAACTTGAGAGGATTGTTGAACTTGTTGAGCTTGTGTTGCTTGTTGCATGGCTAGATATTGTTGGAATCCCTTTTGAAAAGCAGCTTGTAATGTCGCGTCGTATTGGATTGATGTGGTGGAAATTGGTGGTGGTGGGGATGGTGGTGGATTCAAAATAATGTTGGATGTAGTGACAAGTGTTTGAGATATGCTTGGATTGATCATGGTAGTGAGAGGTTGAGATGTGATGGGTGTGATAGTGGTGGTTGGAATGATTGAAGGGATAGTGATGGTTGGAATGACCGAAGTGATAGGTCTTTGAGAGACCGTATTTTGATTGGTTGGGATCAATGTTGGTGTTTGATTAGATACCATCCATTGGTGTGATGTCGATGGTATATTCAAAGGATTTGTCGTGATGGTTTGATTGATGTTAGGTGGATTGATTTGGATGGCGTGATTGGTGTTAGGTAAAGGGGGAATCCCTAAACCAAGAAATGATGTAGGTAATGGTGGTGGAGATTTCCCTTGGCGCAATGCCTCAACTATTTTGGAAAGTTTCGCAATTTGATCTCACCAAATTTGTTCTTGATTTTGATCTTCACTCACTTGAGATAGTTGATTTGGCTTGTGTTCAAGTAGTTTTGGCATGCATGCTTGCGGTTTTTGAATGGGATTATGGGAAAATTGACTTTGGATAATGTTATGATTTGGGATGATGTTCAAATTTGGCATGATAGGATGAACATTGTTGATATTGGGGACCATTTTTCCAAAGGTTTCCGAGTTAGGATTCATGTTTCGAAAAGTTGCACTTGGTACATCCACATTTGGTTTGTAGGGATTTGGTGGAATGACATTGTTCGTTTCAAGGCTCATGCATTGATTATTCGATTGGTGGATTTGTAGGTTTGGACTTAGATCTATCATTGGGAAATGTGTTCCAAACTTTGACTTGGGCATACTCACACTTGTTGTACCATTGACATTTGTCGAAGGTAATGATCCCATGTATGGACTTTGATAATTGATAGGCATTGCAAGGCTTTGAAGATTCAACTGATTTAGATTACTCAAGATGTATGGATCAAGTGTATATTCCATGTTCTTCTTGTGTTTTGACCTTGTTATGAAATTGACTTCTAAGGTTCTTAGGACCAATGACGAGATGGAGGATGAAATGTGTAAATGATATGAATGACAAACATTTAGGAACTTTGGATCAATGCTAGACTTAGGGATTTTGATTTTGATTGTTTGATGTGGATGATGAACTTGTAAATCCTAAGATGATTTTTTAGGATGAACTTGTTTAAAGGATTGCTAATTTAACTAGAGGTATGAGAAAGGATACATTCCCATGCCCCCTAACTAAACAAGGTGATTTTGATTTTGATGATGTGCCTAAGTCTAGAATGATGTTTTCAAAGCTCTAAAGTTGTTTGTGGGATGATGTTGATAAATGTTTGGATGGATGAAGTGTTTGATTTTGATCCTAAGAGACTTAGAGAGACTTTGTTTACTAGGCCAAGGTATTGAAGAACACACTTTTCTCTAAGAGCAATCAAAAGACCAATATGACCCAAAGATATCAAGCACATGTGTGGGGTCCAATTTGTTATCTTTGCTTAATGAGTACTTTTTACCACAAACACACTCTTTGATTAAGGTTTCAAACTAAGATGTCCAATGTCTTAATTTCTTTAAACCCCACAAGATATTTTATGTGGAAATTCAATGAACTTAAGGCAAGGGTTTTCCTATTGTTTACTCAAGAAGACAAATTGAGATATAATCCAATGCTTAGGAACCTCTACGAACGTGAATCCATAGGGAAAGCAGTAACATATGGATTGAGTCAATGATATTTGTCTTAAAGAGGGTTTGAAATTTTGAGAACCATGTTGAATGTTTGTTTGCAAAATGTTTTCGAATACACACTGTGTTTTCAAACAAAGAATAATTACAAGCCCTATGGATGTGTAAGACAATATTTGTTGGATTCCCACTTGGACAAGTCTAGCTACGCTTATCTCTAGCGAGATGGTTAGATGCTTGACCCACTGGCTCCCCTCCACGGCTCATTATCGTCAATCAGGCAGCCAAGCATCAACACCCATGAAACTCCCATGGCGTGCTTTCCATCTCTACTAGAAGACCGTGAAGAGTGTGGGATGGCTTGAATGACCGTTCTTGCACCAACAAATAGATTAAGGATTTTGGAAAATTCTAGCACATGGGTTCTAGTAAGGACTTTCCGTTCGTGGAGTTGACCCATACGTGGCAAGAGTCCCCTTTCGGATCCATCTTGTCGAGCCAACCGCGTGATTATGGCGCTTTAACCAAAATCCCATTTATATCCCAGCTGGAAATACTCTTGGCTTTAGAGTGTTACCGGTTGAGTCGTCGCTTGGGTGAGTACTTTTTCCCCAAGGCAGGCCCTCTAAGATAAACAAAAGTGAGCAAAGACACAATCCGTAACTCGATCGATCTTTGATGGAACAAAGAAAGAGAATGTACGCGAAAATGCCCCTACTCACACTCACACAAGATGTTCAATTTTTAAGCCCAAATTGAAGTGTTTCAAAGAAATAAAATGTGTTTTGAGTGTTTCTCTTGCACCCTAGATCGCACGAAGCGCAAGGGGAGAGGATACGTACTCAAAAGACAATCACACAATTCAAACACTTGTTCATTTTATACCCTTCAAAGCAATTGTGAATTCGTTTTAAGCACCAAATGAAATATGAAGATTGCTTGTCCAATTTTTAGCCCAAAACGAAATCTAGTAAGTTTGTCCTAAGATTCCTTTTGAACCCTTTGCAATGAAAATTAAATTGTTCGTTTTAGACCCAAACAAAAATTAGTGTCCTAAAACGAAAAGAAAAACAACTTCGTGAAGTAGTGTTGATCAACACTTAAAGTGTTAAAAAACACATTGTGTTTTCAAAAAAAATAAAATCTTCCCCTCCTTTCGTTTTCGTTTGATATCCTTCTCTTTTGCTTTGCACCTTTTCGCCTTCGTTGTTCATTTGTACCTCCTTCGCTTTTCCTTCGTTCGCTTTTGTACCTATAAAAAAAAAAAAAGACAAATAATGTGAGATTTAGGATATTAAATTTACTTTGATCACAAATCCCAAATGACAAATTAATGATTTGGATGAGTATCACACTTGTTAGATTCACTTTTCCACACTATTCAAGATATCAATTTAATCCACGAAAAAAAAACTTTCACTATCTTAAGGAAATCATAATAAATGTAATAATATATAATTATGACATTTATTAGAAAATTAATAAATCATAAGCGTAGTGATAGATCATAAGTGAATATTTGAATCATGAGTAATCCAATTAGCATTTTATTGAGATGTGGAACTGTCTAATCAATCTATTTAATATCTAGCATGCTACATAGGTATCAATTCAAAACGCGTCCTAGCATTATGTTTCCCATCTCATCCATCATTATGTATCACTGAAGAGGCTGCAGGAAACTTGTGAGCTGTTTGACAGAAATCATAAATGAAATGTGGAATCATATGTACTTGACTTAAGACATAGGCGTATGACTGATGCTAGATGGACTCGAAATGATGCATTCAGATTTCAAATGTTAGACAAAGAATCCTTGACAAGTAGCGCGCCAGATTGAGTTGATTCGAAAGGATGCATCAGATCTTCAAATTCACTTGGCAAGTTGAGAAACAGCACCATAAATGCCTGGGTACACAAAAATCAAGAAGACATTAGTGGGCTGTCATATCTTTGGTAGATATGTGTTCAACAATTTGAAATCATTGACAAGGTACGTGAACCGCTTGACAGACTGCCTCTCCAAAATGTGATCTCATGGAATACGATGTTTGCAAGATATGCACAAGTTGGATTTAATGCAAATGTCATTAGCAGGTGTAGGACTGAATCCCACAACCTTTGCTAGCATCCTCCCTGCCTAGGCGCAAATGACAGCATATAACAGCACGCGGCCTGTTTGATAGTTTAAAATCATAGAAAAAGCGCGTGGACTGTAGAAGCATAGACAAGACGTGTGAACTGCATTGACAAAAATTCTCACAGAAATGACATCTCATGGAACGCCATGATTATAGGATATGCACAAAATGGATTTGTTGAAAATTCTTTAGAAACTTTCAAGCAAATGCGATTGGTAGATGTAGAGCAATATTCCACAACCTTTGTCAGTGTCCTCCCTGTCTGCACCACAGAATACCTGTTGAAATAGCATAAAACTTCCAAGCGAATGCAATTGGTAGGTTAAAATCATAGTAATATAAATATCATTCAATCATGTCAGAAAAATCACACTCAGCAACTAAAGAGAGCCGAAATAGTGAAGGTGTAGATGATCGTTAGCTGGCTGGAGACATTTGAGAAGAGAAAATTCAATATTTCAAGTGAGCTGAATTAGAAGCTGTTGCGTATGGATAAAGGATAAATGATTGCGCTGATATTAATGCATGTACAGAAATGACATCTCATAGAATGCATTGATTGAAGGGTACGCACAAAGATAAGAGAATAGTAAGCGCTGCTACAAAATACAGAAAGATAACAGTAAGCACCGCTACCAATCCACCCTTTAATGCCTGTACCAACTAATGTGACGGGCCAGTGTAACAGGTGCGTGTAGAATTCATTTCAAAGGCTTCAAAAGGTAAATGCAAATGGTAAGTGCAAAGCCAACTTTTCAACCTTTACAACATCCTCTCTGCCCACGTCAAAATGGGAGGGATTATTAAACCCCTTAACTTCCTATTATGTTCATGTGCGGCGGCTGAGACAGGCTCCACAGTCTTCTATGTTCAAGTGTTGCTGCTAATACAGGTTACCAATGGCGTCAGAGACATTATTGAATTTATACACCCTTCAAAACTCATGGAAAGCGATGCTAGCAGAAATCTTATTCTTAAAAAAAAAAATAACCATTGAAAGCCAAGGGGAACGGCTGTGTGAAGTAGTCATGCCTCATTCTTGTCAACTCTTAGCCTTAGACCAAAATAATGAATTATTATTTGCATTCAATCACTCTACAGTGATTGACCACTGCCCCAAGAACGGCCCGCCCACATTACAGCAGTAAAAGTGACATTCAAGCAATGACAAGGAAGTTGCAGTAAGTTCAATGAAGATCATACATGACAAAGCATAGCTAGATACAGCGTACAAATTTCAAATGATTTAGAAAAAATGGAAATGAAATAAAACCATATCTTTCCCTCCTATTCCCAAGATATCTGGCAGAGAATTCTACAATTTATATTTAACTCAAAATGCATAGATCCATGTGGGCAATGAATATGTGCTCAGAGTTTTGAGATTTGTTGTCCTCCACCCTCTTTAATTCATCAACGACCCTGCCAGAAAATAGCCTTATGGTGTTGATGTCAGGATACCAAAAATAGTGATATAAATTGCTTCTAACAATGTCAGAAAGGAAAATCGCGCTCAGCAACCAATGAGTTAAAAGGAAACCAAAACAGTGACAGAAAGCATTGTCGTGTGGTGCATCAAAATTCTGTTAAGGCATTCGATATCAAGTGAATGTTTTATATTTACTATCCTGTTAAACATCAAATACAATAAAAAAAATCACAGTCCAGATACGTAACGACTATTAACAATTGTATTCAGCATTGTAGCGCAGGAACATCAACAATAGGTGTTGAATAAATATAAATACTACAAGAAAATTCCAAGTCATTTTGAGAATGTGGATGACAGAAAGAAGTTCAAAGGCTGTCATTATCCTGATTTGATAGAAATCAACCTGAAATCTCTGTATATTAAGCAAAGCACTTAGAGATCATGGCTTGTACGTCTATGCAAATGCAAAGTTGTATTGCTAATAGCATTCCTATTTCATCTAATAGAAATCAAAGTGAAGTAACAGAAAATAGAAATGAAATGCATTATGCCCTCCTTCTAAGCATTTTGTGGATGCTAAAATCTGCAAATGGTTAGTTTAAAATAAAAGCAACATTTTAACATCCCTATGAAATAATGAAACATGTCTCAAAATGCAACAAATGAATAAAAAAAAAAGCATATGAAAACATGATCAACTATCTATTCCATAGTGGATTGGTGTCACATGTGCTAGTGACCCTTTCCCAATCCTTGATAAAAGCTCAAGATGATGAAATGCTATGAAGATGGTGGAGTGATGATGAACAAGATCAAATCTCAAATGAAGAGAGTAACCTTGCATAGGATTGTGGAGGATTTGCTTGAGGATGATGGCCTATTTTAAGATTTTCAAAATGCCAAGTGTTGAAGAGGGACCAATGTGGGATCAAAACAAAGAATGAGTTGAGGACACTTGTCATCATGGTGATTGGTTGATGTATGTGCAAGATTTGGGAAGAGTGCCCATGAGGAAATTTTGAATTCAAATTTTGCCATAAATCTTTGAGAGGGGGACAGGAAAACAGCAATAAATGCCATGTTTGACTTGTCATGTTGAGGGAAAATGATTGTTTTAATAAATCAATAAAATTGATTTATTGTGCAAGTGGATAGATCTAGATAATGCAAGTGGGATGGGATTAGCATTAGGTCAGGATTAGATTAAGTTAATGATGATTAGGCTGATTTAATGCTGATTAGATGATTTGACTTTCAAGACTTTGATAATTGATTTATTTAAATCAGAAAATGATGGAATATGATTTAGGATTTGATTTAAATGAAGTTCTGATTTATTTGATGAATGGAATATGATGCAAGATGAAGGTTGAATGATAATGTTTATTTGATAAATGAGATTATTTAATGAATGGTTTAAAGGTGATGAATGGATCTAATGCAACATCTAGTTCAGTTGATGAATGAACCTGATCAAATGCAGAATGTTAGTTTTGCATGTCTACAATATTAAAATTATACACTTTGGAAAGATTGTTTTGAGGACTATGCTCTTACAAATTACCTTAAGTTAATTCCATTTGAAGGTCCAACCCAAACATTGAAACTAAAATTTTTGAGAAAAATTTGAAGCAGACATTGAAAGTTTCTAGCTAAGGAACTTCGTTTGAAGGTCCTTCAAAAGAAAGGTACATTCAATTGAAGATATTTCCTCCATTTAAAGGTATCTTTGTACGAAGGAAATTTTGAATGAAGGTCTCTTCAAGTGGCCAAAATAATAGTAAATATTTGTGACAAAGGACCTTTGAATGAAGGCTAATTTTAGCCAAATTTTTGTAATTAAATGTTTATGTGAATTGCATATATAAATGAGGTCAATTTTTGTTTTTTTCATATAAAAAATTAAAGATAACTTCAATCTTTTGTCCTGAATTTTTTTGCAAGTGATTTACATTTAGAACGTGGAATTGGAAAATTTGTATTTGCAATTTTGAGAGACATTTAATAAAAAAAACCACAAAGTAATTATTAATATCATATTTTGCAAAGAAGGACATGGGAAATAAATGGACAAGGAAAAATAAGAATGTGCAACCATAGTCAACAAAAAAGGATCAAAGATCTCATGTTCAAGAAAGGATGAGACAATATTATGATGAACGAGAAGGTATGCATTTTTAGTTTAAACTATATATTTTATAATTAATGCAAATTTTTCAATTAAATTATATTTTAGATAAGATTAGGATCAATAAGATCAAATTATTTTCAATTGAAGTAATTTTTTCTATTCAAGTATGGTTTTTTTGTGAATCTCATTACCATTCCTAAGGCCTCTACAAAAACCACTATGTTCCCTACTACTATAAATAATACCATAAACCATAAACGCTACTTACCTTAGAAAACCTAAATCCTAAACCCTAAACCCTAAATATTATTTCAAGATAAATCTATGATGACTATATCTTGGCTAAAGTCTCTCTAACTAAATTAACTAATCATTCATTTCTACTAGTTTTGTACCTTACCATTGGTTAAAGCTATACTCCTTAAATATTATGTTTTCCATGCCCTTTATCTAGATCCTTTTTAGATATAGTTTTATTGCTCAAATCACCCTCACAATTATATCATAATATAAACAATAATCTCATAAAAAAAAAGGATTTTACCTCTTTTTATATAAATTTTACTCCTTTTGAAGCCTTCTCATACTACTCTTTTTTTAATTCAAACCCTTTACCCCATGAGTATATATTGAATGAGTGGTAAAATGTATCTATATCATTTCACTTTTAATTTACTTCAAATATATTCCATTAAACTTGATTAAAATATTTTTTAACATACTCTCCTTGCATCTAGATGATAAACCCTACCATATTCTATCCTCTACGAATATGATGAAATCTATCTTAAATATATATATAATTCATCCCATCCTAGAAGCATCCTAGAGATATTTTCCCAAGTAGAATCTAACCAATATCTATTTTCCAAATGCTTGATTTGAATATTGTGGTAAGTATTCAATGAACTACATGCATGCATATAAACAAGAAATTCAGTTACACCAATTACATAACCATTGAAACTAGCACAATCAATAATGTAATACACATCACTAAACTATTCTATGCTAACATTTTCTAACATTCCCCCCTCATTACATTGTTCCTACAAATGTATCCCCTAAAATCTTTTATTGACATTTCCAAGGGACCCCTCCTTAACTCTTACATAGCAAAACTCGTTGATTACAAAATGTATATACATCTTTGTGAAAATATTCCTTGAAGAAACATATCTTCAATTAGGTGGAGTTCCATCAAGATGTTTCATGACCCTTGGAGAGGTGTAGCCCCTATATGAATTCCTGAGTTCTTCCTCCCATGAACTCTCAAATGAAAAATTCCTAAATTATTTGACAACAATCTATATTGATCTCTCCAAACATATGGCTCCATCAAGTTGTTTGATGACCCTTAGAAGGGTATAATTCTCAATCACACTGACGAGGGTACTAACCCAAGACATAAAAAATTGCACACACAACCAGAGAATATTAGTATTATTTAGAATATGAAAATATTACATGTAGAGGATCACAAATCCTTGAGTTTTACAATACATGCAAGTTACAGAAACTACGGAAATTCCCCTCTTCATAGTATGCGATCTTTCCCCCCAAAAAGCTACCCAAAAATTAGAAACTCGCCCATAAATAGCCCATTTTTGGTTTGGAACCAAAAACAACATTCAAATTATGAGATTTGGTGGTTTGGCACCAAAAATTATAATTTAAAATTCAAAAATTGAGTACGAATTCAAAAATTGGCAATTTTCCAAAAAATGACCAACTTTCGGAAGCCATAACTTTTGATCCGGGACTTCATTTTTTGAACCGTTTGAACTGTTGGAAAGGTCTCAGAGTGAAGAATGCACTAAGGACTAGCTCTTCCCATTCTAGAAATATTTGGACCCATATGGGACCATTTAGTGCCTCAAACTAGACTTAGAAGATTTTTTAGGGAAAAAAGCAAAAACAAACATTAACTTTCAAACTGAGAATGATCTTCACCTAATTCTTTTGCCAAAGTGCTTATTTTTCTATCATGAAGCTTCCCATAAATTTCTACCTCCTCATGCCTCCAAATTCAAAACTGTTAAAAATATAAATTGAGCAGAAAAAGCAGAAATGCAATTCTGAAAGTTGGGAACTCTTATTCAATGAAAAGAGTATCTAGAAATACAAAAACATCTTAGCTAACAAAAGGAAACATAAAGGAAAATATATTGTTGGGTGATGCAGGATTACCCTTACACCACTGGATGCTCCTCGCCCATAAATAGCCCATTTTTTGTTTGGATCCAAAAACAACATTCAAATTATGAGTTTTGGTAGTTTGGCGCCGAAAATTACAATTTGAAATTCAAAAATTGAGTGCTAATTTGAAAATTGGCAAAAAATGACCAACTTCCGAAAGCCATAAGTTTTGATCTGAGACTCCATTTTTCGAACCATTTCAATCATTGCAAAGGTCTTAGAGTGAAGAATGGGTTAAGAACTAGCTCTGCTTGTTCTAGCGATTTCTAGGCCCATATGGGACCATTTAGTGCCTCAAAATGGACTTAGAAGATTTTTTAGGGAAAAATGCAAAAACTGAAACTTGGGTAACTTTCAAACCGAGAATGATCTTGACCTAATTATTTCACCAAAGTTCTTATTTTTCTGTCTTGAAGCTTCCCATAAATTTCTTCCTCCTCATTCCTTTAAATTCAAAACTGCTAAAAATAGAAATTGAGCAGAAAAGGAAGAAATGCAATTCTAAAAGTTGGGAACTCTTATTCGACAAAAAGGGTATCGAGAGATGCAAAAAAATCTACAAAAAGCTAACAAAAGGAAAAATAAAGGAAAACATGTAAAAGCTAACAAAAGGAAACATAAAGGAGAACATGTTTTTGGGTGATGTAGGATTTCCCTTACACCACTAGATGCTCCTGCATCACACAACCTTGACTACTTGCTAGATAACCATACATAGTGACCTCTACACCAAACCGCTTACCTATCTTGAAAAAACCAAACTTCACAATATATGTATTCTTCAAATTTGTCAGCAACAACAAGGAAAAGCTAGAAACTAAAGCCAAAAATACTTCTCATGCAAAGCATCATCTCAAAGTGAGAAGCTAACTTGAGAAGATGAAAATTCCTCTAGGATCCTCTCATGCCACCAGCCTCCAATATGACCTTGTTACACTTTACCCATTTAATATCTTAAACGAGTATTTGGAGGCCTCATCAAGTGTAGGAAAGATAGGCTTAAAATTCTAGGTATAATTACTTGAAGATCCACTAGTAACATTGATAAACTCATCTTTTTCTTTTGGTAAAGATATTAGAGACTCTATTCCCTTATGCTTCTCCCTGATCTTGGTCACTCCAACACGTCCTCTGTTACAAATTCTAATAACCATGATGACACTCCCAACATCAAACTTTATAAAATCTTTGATCAATAGACACCCATTATAAATGTTAATATATAAGAGATACCCTTATTATCTCCAAGGAAAAATAAATCACACACCTTTTATAAACACCTCCAAACTATGAATGCAAATGACTAAGTGTGCATTATTTTCTTGTACAAATTTTATACCCAATAATAATAGTGAGGAAGTGGTTTCTTGAATAGTGCAATTGAACACAAAGATTATAAGGAACTTATAGATTACCAAAACAAAATTCTTTGAAATGAACTGTTAAGAGTATCAAATAAACTTGCTCTTTATTGTTGCCTTATATCATCTACAAATTTCTTTCATGCAAAAATGAATATACTTGCCTAGTCCTAAACTTCATCACATCAATATTAAGTACACCCTTGTAGCTCCTCCAATGGACTTGAATTATGCTACTACAGTAATGCAACCAATCATCCACTCTATAATAAACCACTAAGACATTTTATTCCTTCTTTTCACACTCAATCAAGTTTTCCTTCTATGGAAACTTGTTCAACATCTCTTAATAAATGATAGCATGTGATTGAATCTTGCACTCTCCTTTATATACCACCAAGGAATAATAAAACTTGTGTTGCTGTCTCATAGCACAGGATTACATATTGCTCAATAGACTTCAATGTGCAAGTACAAGCTTAAAGCTAGGGCCATAACATGTCTACAAATATTGAGAAGGAGCAAGATCTTCATAGAGAGCATTGTTCCAACAATGGAGATCACACTCTTCTGTGTGATTTTCATCATCCTTCTTGATAGGATTTCCAACATTAGCCTCTTTAACAAAGGTGTGATCATCTCCCTTGGAAGGAGGAGGATTAATATTAAGAACATTACAATTTGAGTTCACATTTTCCCATGATACAAAAGAATAACCATCTTTGATAGCGGGTTTGGATGATGTTATTGAAAGGCTTGAGTGGATCGGTTCAACTTTATATTCCCCAATGTATGGTTCTATAAAGTCTAGAGAACCCCAATCATCACCGACACATGCATTCTTTTAAGAAGTATAAGTAGTAGACTTAAGATTTCTTGCTTCAGGAGGATCTTCTTCAGGATCATCTATCTCAAGAGTATCCTTTGTAGTAGGTACTGCTAGAGTAAACATCGACACATTGGAAGACACTAAAGGAATAAGAGTAGGCACAAGTGAAACTTGACTGATAATTTCCATCTCACATGAGTGCATAGCATTAGGTTCAGCCTTGACTATGACTAGTCGATTACTAAAAATGAACGTAATAGATTTATGCAAGGTAGATGAGACCACCCATAGCATGAATCCACGGTCTACCAAGAAGAAGGTTATAAGTTAATTTTTTTAACATAACATACACAAGGGTGGGTATGGTAATGGGTCCCAACCTCAAAGGAAAGACTATCGTGCCTAGGGCTTATCAACCAACATTATCAAATCCATGAATGAAAATAGAAGAAGCATTAAGAGAAGATTAATCAATATTGATCTTAGACAATAGATCAATGCTACATATATTGAGCACTAAACCAACATCAATAAGAGTACTTCTAATGCCGATATTATTAATGTTAACTATAATCATTAGTAGATCCACCTACTTCTGTATTTCTAGAGGTGGGAGTTCATGTGGATAGAATGTGATATTCAATGAATCTACACAAATATGAGCCATCAACGCATCAACATCTATTGGCCTAGCAGAGGCAGGAAAGAGGATCTTTTGCAAGGTTTCTTGAAGCATACCTTGATAAACTAGTGTGGACTGAATCAAGTCCCATAGTGAGATCTTAGTTAGAGTAACTCAAACTTTCTCAACAAGATCATAATCACTAGGTGCTTGAAGAAGGCTTGGTTGTTTATTCATTAGATATTCTCATAAGTATGGGCTATCGCTCTATAAGAGGGAGTCATAGAAAGATAAGGAGAATCACTATCAAATGGAACACTATCAATAGAACAAATCCTTTTAGGAGAAGGACTAGCTGGAGTTAGGTAAATGACAAGTCTCTTAGGCCTTTGAGGGGCAGCAGAGACATAGATTACATTTACAGAATTATTACAACTAGTAGAACAATTATTTGAAGAAATATTCTTAGCATTGATATGGGGAGAATTAAATGTGGAAGGAGATTCATCATTCACTAATGCATCATCTCTAGAGGAGAGTTCATTGGAATAGACAAGATATTCATCATTCACTAATGCAACGTCTCTAGAAGAGAGTGAATTGGAATGAAGGGTAGATTCATCATTTACAAATGCATCATCTCTAGAGGAGAGTACAGTAGAATAGAGAAGAGATTCATCATTCACTAATGCAACATCTCTAGAAGAGAGTGTATTGGAATGAATAGAAGGTAGAGTAACATTAAGAAAGGTATCAATGATTTTACCCTCTTGCACCAAAATATCCTTAGAAGGAATCTCAAGAGAGGAATCAACAAAGAATAATAAGAAAGGATACAAGAGCTCACTTTCACATGCTTGTAAGAGAACTTCTTGAAGCTTCTTAACAAATTTGTAAAGAGATAGAAGGAAGAAGGATAAAAAAATAAATTTTGAAATAGAGATATAGACATTTCAATCAATCCAAAGTAATCCAGGGGTGACATAACTGATATAAACCAAAAATCTAGATTTTTGGATTTTTTTGGTATTTCCTAGGTTCTAGTAATTTATATTTATGGAGGTCTTTGGAGCAGAATTTGGGATTGACACTTGCATTAGTCTATAAAAATGGGTTGCAAAAGGCACACTTTTTTAGGGAGTGAACTATTCCTCTTAGAGACCTTTCCAACAGTGTAAATTGTTCTAAATTTTGAGCACCGAGTCAAAAATTATGACCCTACCAAGTTGGGGTAAATAAATTCGTAGATTTTTTTAAAATATTTTGGTTCACATCAGGTTCACTAAAATGTAGAGAAGAGGGATTCACTACTCATGAGTCTCTTTATTCTCAAGAGATTCCCAAGGGGCGAACTACCCTAAACTATCTTAGCAACAAAGGGAAAGTTCTAGAATCAAAAAGAGTAGGTCATGAATATTTTCTAGATAGATTAATAAGATTTCAGTCAAAGGATGACAGTGCAGGTCTGGGATGACAACGTGGCATGCTAGTGTCTCTCTGGTGCACTAGTGTTCATACAAACCAATACTCGAGAATATCAAATAAAATAGCAAAGTGACTACTAATAATCAGATTACTGAGAAATTCTAGAATGTAGGAAAATGACAGAATGCAATAGAACTAAAATAAAGTAAAGTAAATGATATAACTAAAGAGGATATAGAAAGAAACTTCTCACAACAACCCAAGTAATGAAGCCTCTAGTACGTGAATATCTTTAATACCTATATGTGTAATATCTAGAGAAAATGTTGGGGATGTATAGGGGTTTTCCTCAGTCAAACCTCTATTTTGGTGTTCCCACCTCCATTGACAACTAGATAGATAAAGAGATATAAAGAATGTAATGAGTGATAAAAGAAAACCCCACTTGAGCATAAAAATGTAGGTGATAAAAGAAATCCCTACTCGAGGAGGAGAACCCATATCACAAAATATAGATGCAATAGATAGGGGATGTGTGAAATCCCAAGATGCTCACAAGAAAAGGAAAGGGAGATATTAGTTGCAAGACTCAAGGAATCCAAAGAGAAAGATAAAGTTGTGAGAGCCAAGAGAGAGTTGAAAAGGTTGTTGTAAGAGCTTGAGAGTGTTGTTGTAACAAGTTGTATGGAGTTGTGCAAGCAAGGTAGCAAGAGCAAGAGAGGAGGAAAAGGAAGGAGCTAAACCTTGAGAGAAGCTGGAAGCCAAATGAGTTGAAAATACAACTTTTAAAGAGGGAAAATAAGCTTCTTGAATGGTTACAAGGCATCCAGAGCCATTACCACCAAAAAATTTAGTTGACAAGTGGAAAACGTGCTCAAAAAAGGCCATTTGAATGTTGAAATATCATAGGACGCTAGCATGAAACCCAAATGTATGTGTTGTGTACGAGTGTCTAGAAACATCATGCTACAAAATGATGAGAACGGGAAAAGCACCAGGTTTGATGCAAAGTTGATGCACAAAGGTAGTCATTGAAAAGGGATTTTGAGCATCCTAAGAGGGAAAAGGATGATGTAAGGTCCAAAATGAGCCTACACAAGTGCTAAGGGAGTAGACACTAAGATGCAAGTATGTATGTGAAATTGTGAGGGGTGCAATTTTACGACATTACACATATATTCTTATCCAATCCTAAATATAAAAATAAACTTCAATTAAATACTTAAATTCCTTTCATAAAATCCTTATATATATTCACTTTATTTTTTGTCGATCCTATTACCATTCCTAACCTGCCTCTACTAAAACAACTATGTGCTCTACTCCTATAAATAAAAGGTCCTAAACCCTAAACCCTATTTACCATAGAAACCTTAGTCCTAAACCCTAAATGCTAAACATTAAACCTTAAACCCTAAATATTATTGAGCTAAATCTATGATGGCTATGTCTTGGCCAATTTAAGTAATCATTCCTTTCTACTATTTTTGTACCTTAGCCAAGTGGTTTGGACTATAATCCTTAAATACTTTGTTTTCTATTCCATTAATCTAGATCACTTTTACATATAGTTTTATCCATCAAATCACCCTCACAAGTAAATAATAATCTAAAAAATAATCCCATTAAAATTAAGTATTTTACCTCTTTTTCTATAACTTAATCCTTTTTAAACCTTATTATACTTCTTTTATTAGTGAACCCTTTACCCCCATGGATATATATATCCAATGAGCAATCTACTCCATCTATATCACCATACCTTTGCATCAAGTCACACAAAATTTTATTCTAGTGTAGAGAATTTACAAAGAATAACATTTTTTCAAACCCTAGAATCTGATATGCATTGAATTCATTCTTGAGATCATTCGATCTAATTCTAATATTGATCACTTTTGCAATTTGTTTTTCCACCTTGAAGATCAAATCTTCATTTAATTGGTTGCTAATGTAGTTGGACAAATTAATTCTTTCTCCTATGTCACTTTTTAGACCACACCATCCATTACACTTGCAGCCATAGCTATTTCATATCTTTGAATTTGAACTCTGGCCCTCGATCAACTCCTTCGTGCCTTAATCCTTTGATCAACATTCACTACTGTGTCTTTAAACCCTGACCATTGGATAATCGGTTGCTTAAACCACCATTGTCGATCTATCATATTGTCTAGTCATTGGGACTCCATTCAGACTCCCACCAATACAAGCAGGTCACACTAAATGCTTGCCATGTTATCTAACTGGGCCCACAACCTACATGTCATCCATGTCATCACCATTTCATTTGCAACACCAATGTGAGATGACATATCGAGCAATCATTCATTGCCATCTTTTAACCATCGTCACACTCTAGTCCCATAGTCGGTATCATACTCCTATCACTCAGTCACTAAAAAATTTAACCTCAAAACCTCCTGTCGGAGGTTACAAAGTTCTGAGAACCTGCGACATGCCAACAATAAAGAGAATCTATGAAACTCCTTTCAAAAAGACTAAGTCACTTCGATGAAAACAACAACACCCAATACATCATTCCAATGTGGGGTCCACATGTTGTCATCGCTATGTCACAACTCGGTAATCCACAACAAGGATGTGGATTACCATTTACTCAATCCCATCATGCCACATTTTTGCATCGTCATTATGGCTGGGTCCCACATGGAGTGCTTCCTTACTTCTTATCACTTCATCACTTAGTCGCTAAGTCAGGACGTTTCAAAACTTGAGAACCCTGCGACATAGGTTAGTAAAAGTTGGAACCCCTTGATTCCATTCACTTTTTTTGACAAGAAGGAGGTCGCTATGTCAAAAGGTTTTGAAACTTGAGAACCACATGACATATCTTATGAAAACTTGGAACCCCATGACTCCTTACAACTTTGGCCCTAGATCAAGAGCATGAACCAATGAATGAGAAAAATTTTATTAACATCATGACTTGCACAAAACCTGTCTAAAAAGTTCTCGAGAAACCCATTCATTATTCCAACAATATCCCTTACATGATTTACACTTTTGACATCAATGACAACAATAGTCCAACAATCTCCCCCTTTGGCATTGATGGAAAAATTCTAACTGTTTGATCAGGCACCACTGAAACTCAACACCAATTTGATTAACACATTGTAAAATCGCAACTCCCCCTATGACATACATCTCATCTCATTTGTTTGGCATCACATTTCTCCCCCTTTAACATCAATGGAAAAGTGTACACTCCCCCTAAAGAAAGGCTTCAATTTTGAACTCTACAACCTTCAAGTCATTTGAAATACTCCAATTTTGAACTCTACAACTCCCCCTATGACATACATTAATCTTAACCAGGGTTGAATTATTGATCAATGAAGCTCCCCCTATATACATGCCCTATAACTAGGGATTAGTGATATGAGGTGGGAGAAACTATTCCTAGCTTCTGCCTCAGGTATTCAAACTATTCTGTAGGAAGGGGTTTTGTAAATATATCAGCCACTTGTTCCTTAGTGGGAATATACTCCATGTTGACTTCTTTATCTACAACCTTTTCTCTGATGAAGTGATGATTGATATATGCTTTGTTCTGGATTGCATCACTAGATTCTTTGAGATATTAATGGCACTTGAATTGTCACAAATAATCAAAATGGGCTCATTGTACTCTACCTTTATGTATTTTAATGTTTTCTTCATCCATAAGACTTGAGTGCAACATGCAACTGCTGTAACATACTCTGCTACTGTAGTAGAGAGAGTAATAGACTATTTCTTTTTGCTCATCCAGGAAACCAAGTTGTTCCCCAGGAAGAAAGCTCCTCCACGTGTACTCTTTATATCATCCACACTACCTACCCAATCTGCATATGTATATGCTATTAATATGATATTTGTGCATTTGGGATACCATAAACCATAGTCAACAGTACTTTTGGTGTATCTAAAGTTTTAGTTTACTGCATTAGCGTGTGATTCCTTTGGTTCTGCCTGAAACCTAGCTACCATACAAATTGCTTGGATTATATCAGGCCTTGAGGGAGTTAGATGTAGTAGACTTCCAATCATTGATCTAAAAAAATTCTGATTTCAATCAAGTGACTCATCTGATTTACTCAACTTGCAGCTAGTAACCATGGGATTACTGAATGGTTTACAATCCTCCATGCCAAAAATTTTAAGCATTTCTTTTGCATACTTGGTTTGTGATATAAAAATACCTTTATCAGTTTGTGTAATTTGCAAACCAAGAAAAAAATTGAGTTCTCCTAACATGGACATTTCAAACTCATCTTGCATGTTTGTGGAAAATATTTTGCACATCACATCACTACTACCACCAAATATAATATCATCTACATAAACTACAACAATGATCATTTCGTTACCCTCAAATTTAAAATATAGATTTCTATTAGCACAACCTTTCTTGAATCCTTGTTGTTGTAGATATTGATCTAATCTAGAATACCAAGCCCTTGGTGCTTGCTTCAAACCATACAATGCTTTCCTCCATTTGTAAACATATTCATCATTCTTTGATAGCTGAAAACCTTCTGGCTGCTCAATATATACTTCCTCTTCAAGGTTTCCATTTAAAAATGTAGTTTTGACATCCATTTGATATACTTTAAAACCTTTATGCATAAAAAATGCAAGAAACATTTTAATAGCTTCTAATCGTTCAACTAGAGCAAACGTTTCTTCAAAATAAATTCCTTCTACTTGTGTGTATCCTTTGCACACTAATCTTGATTTATTTTAAACCACAGCTCCATCTTCATTTAGCTTGTTTTTGAATACCCATTTTGTGCCAATTATATTCTTGCTTGATGGTCTAGGAACCAATTCCCAAGTTATGTTCTTTTCAATCTAATTGAATTCCTCTTCCATTTCTCTTAACCAGCTTCCATGCTTACTGGCTTCATAAAAAAAAATGTTTCAATCTGAGACAAGAGAGAAAAGTTTACTTGTTCCTTGTCCATTGCAAGTCTCCTTCTAGTTTGCACTCCTACATTCTTGTCACCAATTATCTGATCTACTGGATGATATTTTTGCACATATTTTGTAGGAGCACATTCAACCTCTTGCTCATTCTCTTCTTCTTATTCTTCTTCATTAACTTGTGCACCTATGTCATCCTCATCTGACTCACTTTCATGATTGTTTCTACTAGGCTGACCCTGATTTGTACTTTCATCAACCCTAACATGTACACTCTCTACAATTCTATGCAATCTCTTATTGTAACACTTATAATATTTTCTTTATTTGGAATACCCCAAGAATATCCCCTCAACACATCTTGACTCAAAAGTTCCTAAGTATTCACCTTCTCTTTTAATATAGCACTTAGTACCAAATACCTTGAAATGCTTGACTGATGTAGGCCTACCAAACCATAACTCATATGGCATTCTACCACTGTTGGATCTTATAAGTGCTCTATTTTGAATATATATAATAGTTTGTACTTCTTTCCAAAATGTTTCTACCAAGTTTTCCTCATTCAACATAGCTCTAGCCATCTCCTTCAAAATTTTGTTTCTTTTCTCTACCATACCATTTTGCTATGGTGTTCTTGGGGTTGAATACTGGTGCTTGATTCCATGATCTTCACAATATTCCATGAATTCTCTTGACATGAATTCTCCACCTCTATCTAACTTGAGACATTTGATTCTTCTCCTAGTCATATTTTCTACGAGCTTCTTATAACTTTCAAATGCTTCAAAATCCTTAGCCTTCTCCCTCAAAAATGTGACATATGCCATTCTGGTATAGTCATCAATCAACAATATGAAATATCTTTCTCCTTGAAATGCTCTTTTCCTTATTGGACCACATAGATCAATATGGATTATTTCCAAGGATTTCACAGTATAGTAATCCTTTGTGGGAAATTTAAACTTTGTTTGCTTTCCTTACTAATATCCTTGACAGATGATGTTATCAGGCTTTGCAATCTTAGGCATATTTCTAACCAGGCCTTTTGAGCTTATTTTCACCATGTTTTCAAAATTTACATGTCCTAGTCTTCTATGCTACAA
>VDFB02181054.1:0-50507 GCA_007258455.2 Sequoia sempervirens | reverse complement strand
AAGTGAAAATGAAAGTCCCATGTGCTAAATGCGCCTTGAAGGAGGATGAGTGAAATGCGCCTGAGTGTTAAAAACGGAAGCATCATGGGTAAAATGCGCCCTTGCTAGCTAAAGGGACTTGGAAAATATCCTTAGGCGTAGAAACTGGAAGCTCTGAGGGTGATTTGCGCCTAGGAGCTTGGAATTGAAAGCTTCATATAATAGATGCGCCTCTATTTTGCAAAAACTTTTAAATTTTTCTAAGGCATAGAAATTAGACGTTGACCCTAGCAAATGCGCCCAAAGCAAAAGTGAAACGTTGAAGGGTGATTTGCGCCCAAAGCAAAAATGGATGCTTGCTAGGCTATATGCGCCCCCTTGACAAATTGAAAGTTGGATGTAGTAAATGCGCCCAAGTTTAGAATTGAAACCTCCACCACCCAAATGCGCCTGAAGGGGAAAATTAGAAGTTCAGCTATAAGAATGCGCCCCTCTTGACAAAACTAGAAGTTCATGCATCCATTTGCGCCTAAGTGTTTTAAGCTGAAAGCTCATCATCTTATACGCGCCCTTGAAACTGGAAGAAGACTATGCTAAGTGCGCCTTCAAGAGAATGGTGGAAACTGAAATTTGATGAAATCATTTAAGCTGAAAGCTCACACAGGTAAATGCGCCCATGAAGAAAAGGATTGGATCTTGAAATTTTCTAAGTGGTGAGAAATTTGATACTCCAAACACTCATTTGCGCCTGAAAGCGAAATTAGAAGCTCGATATAAGGAATGCGCCCAAGCTCAAACCATAACCTATCATATGCGCCCTCAGCTTAAAGCACGATGTATGATATGCGCCCTTGAGAAATTAACTAAGGCGTCAAAAAAATCGTGGCTTGAGGCATGATTTAATTTTCCTGGGGGCGTATGTTTTGATTTTCCTAAAAGGCGTATGATGAAGATGTTCCAAAAATGAAACCTCCACCTATGTTTTGCGCCTTGGTTATGAAAGAAAGAGAGTAAATAAATAAATATAAGATATACGCCCAAGATCATGGTGATTTAAAATCAAAATACGAAGAGTGAAGTGCGCCTATGAAGGAAAGTGTTTAAAAAGGAAGAAATAAATTAAAGAGGCGTTTAAATTTTTCAAAAAGCAAGTAAATTAAAAGGCGTTAGAAATAAAATAATCAAGTGGAGATTTAAAATTTAAAATTTTGACTTCTAAGGCACTTGAAATTTTCTCAGCACGATTAAATCGAAAGGCATTCGGAAGAAATTAAAATTTCTCTTAGCAAGACGGAGAAATTTAAATTTAATTAATTAATTAATTATTTTCCTAAGTCTAATATTAAATTCCCCCTTCGATTTTGACCCATGCAATTTTAAAATTTCGGACGATTTAACAAGGGGAATTTGTTTTGGAAGTTAATTACGGACGGAAAATAAAATTATGCCTAGCCAGTTTCGGCAATTGATATCAAATTTTTAAAATGCGTTGAAAAAATAAACAAACCGCAATTAAATTAAAATTTGAATCACCAAAAGCGCCATTTCAAAATACCGCGATAATTTCAAATCACAAAAACGATTTCAAAATCAACGAGGTAACCCATTGAGGGAAATTAAATTTAATCGAGGGAAAGAATCTCCTCAATAGCAAATTGTCAGTAATAACGCCGACGCATTTGGTAATATTCCCTTTTAAATTTAGCGACGCTACGGCCATGATAAAGAGGCAATAAAGGCATTTATAAATTAGTTACGCGCCTTTTGCTATAAACTTCGGCATTTTCATTATTGCCTTACAAGATTCGGGTTGGTTGAAATTTGCGCTGCAAACCGAAAGGTAGATTTAATTCAAAGAAGGTTGAAAGTTCATTGCTGAAGGCCGGAAGTTCACGGTTAGGCTGGCCGTGGAGTTATTTAGATTCGAGGCTGTAAAGCCATGGCGCCCGGCGAAAAGGGTTTAGCATTTTCTTTTCTTCACGTTATCGAGGTATGTCTTCGAAGTTGCTGAAGCTTTTTTTTTTTATTTTGCTGAGAATCAAAATGCTTTTAAAGTTTAAAGTTGAAATGTTGAAATGCTTTATTTATGCTGAGAGTTAAAGTGCTGAGATTGTTGGAATGCGAAGTTGCTTGAGCTTTGATTTTTCGAAATTGTTTGAAATTGCTGAGTGTTGGAATCGAATTGGATTTAAATTGTAATGCCTTCGAAGTTGCTGTTTTATAATTTCGAAGTGTTAGCTTTTGATTACTTTTTCGAAGTTGCTGTTTTATAACTTCGAAAAGCTGATTTTAATTTGTCGAAGCTTGCTGATTTTAACTTGTCCGCTTAAAACTTCTCGGATTTATTTTCTTCGAAGTTGCTGATGTATAACTGTCGAAGAGTTGATTTCTGACTTGGTAATTTATAATTCGATGGCTTGCTGATTTTAAGTTCGAAATTGCTGATTTTAAATATTGCTGAAACTTAACACGCTTTTTCGAAGTTGAAATTGATAGAGTAAATTTCTCGTGAGGAGTTAAGTTATTTCTTCTGGCTGCGAGTTGCTGGAGGTTGAAGTTTTAATCTTGAGAAGTCAAAGTTGGATGCTAACGCTACTAACGTGTATTTATTTTGCAGCCGCCCGCCGCCTCACGTGATTGTCGTTTTTTTTAAAAGTTGATGGAGTAATATTCGCTTTTGTTTTGCAGATGGCTGACGCTGCTGGCACTAGCAAGGCCGGAACTAAGGCTGCAAACAATGAAGCTAACGCCTCCAGGCAGGCTATCATCAAAGGTCTGAAGAAGTCGTTTATTCCTGAGTCAAAGATCACCTCAAAGTACGGCAATTTGACGGATACCAACCTCGGGTCCTTCAACCTCGAGACGTTCATACGCCGAATGTACGGGCAAGGTGGCAACCTTCCGACAGAGGCATCACAGAATATTGTGAAGAGTGGGTTGTACAATGCAGCAGGCTTCCAACCAGCAGTTCGGTGTCCCGAGTTGATTCTTGAGTGCGCCAACTTCTATAATTCTGAGGATCGAACTATCACCTCTCCTGGTGGTTTGATCATGGCTAATCTCGCTCCAGATGCGATTGGCGAGGCATTTGGAATCCTCGCTACAGACAACATGATGTATAAGTCCAAGGCCAAGGCGGATAAGATGTACGCCACAACCTTCGAGAAATGCATGAAGAGAATAAATACCACATGGATGCGCAAGCCAAAGCCACCGGCTGCTAGGCTACCGAAGCAAATAATATCAGAAGAGCTGAAGCAGGAATATTGCGACATTATTATGTTGCTCAGCAGGGTCAATGGTAGCCCACAATCTTTCATATTCGAGCCATGGATGTTCTTGTACATCAGTGTAGTACTCGAGGGGAACGAGCAAGTGAACTGGGCGAAGATGATAAGTGACAACATCGATGAGCAGTTCCGGGACCTCAGAAGAACGAAGACATTTTATATGAGCTCATACGTCATCTATATGTTGGCTCGAATGACCAAGTACAGGGGATTGGCGTACCAAGAGCCAATTGGCTGCGGCTACAATCAGTTTAAGATCCACCAGTCATGCAGACAATTACATCTCACTCACACTGGTGACTTTCAAAGAGTGAACGACGCCTTTACTATGTACATCACGAGAACACTTCAGCAGAGGCTACAGCAGAGGATCTCCGAGGAGGCACAGGCGTTGATCGAAGAATACGGGTGTTGGTTCATCCAATTCCCAAAATTTACCTACTTGAGGTTGCCAGGGTACGATTCGTATGTGTACAAGCTACCGAGGTACCCCACTAACAGGATGATCCTACTTGAGTTGTCTAGGCAGTTGGTGGCCTACGACAAGATTATAAGGCGTAAGAAGAAGGGAGGTCTTCATTTTCCCATTGTGTTGGGAAATTCACTCGAGGAATGCCCGACTTTACAAGCAGCCAAGGAGGCTGAGGGTGAGCTAAAGTTCTACAAGCTGACTCTTCACACGAGCCGACAGAGTTTTGACCCTAAGGGAATGATTGGAACAGTACAAGGAGAAGAGTTCAAACACAAGGCTCACCTGGAGGACTTTTGGGAAAATGCTGCAGGCGAGGACGAAATTAGAAAGAGGACGTTTTCAAGGCTGCCCCTAAAGCTAATCAGGGAGTGTGAGGTGATTAAGGTGCCGGATCAACTGGAGGAAGATACCAGGGTCACCCATCCGGATTTTGAAGCGGTGAAAAACACACCTATACCACCTATAGATTGGGCCGAGCCGGAGATTGTGGATCTAGACACCTTGTCTATCCCAGTCATGACATTCACTAGAGCTTGGGTGGATGAGCGTGTCAACAGATTAAGGAGGAGGTCAGTCGCTCTCACATATGACCTCATGGGTGATGGAAGGCCACCGGTGGTAGCAAAAAGGAAGAAGCAGCTCACACGAGGTCCGGAACCAAAAAGAAGAGAGCCCGTTCAGCCAGAGCCCGTTCAGCCAGAACCCCAGGGATCGGAGGACACGTCCTCAACTCAATTGGTGTCTCATGCTTCCAGTGTACGTGAAGTGTCATTATTTGCTAGTCAGAGAGCTAAAAGAAATGAAGAGCTGGAGGACGGAGAAATTAACCAGCCAATGCCCAGGGAGGTGGATACTCAGAGTGTGAATGATCCTGAGGCTGCTAGTAAGCGGGATGAAGGGGAAGACACGGACATGGACACCCACTTCGATTATTCCTTCGGAGAGGAAGATGCTGGGGCACATGAAGGAAGTGATCAAGAGGTCGAGATAATCGAGCCTCCACCAAACACCCCTCGGGAAGAAGTTCGGGAAGTGGAAGCCACTGAGGAGCAGCCTCTGATTGTTTATGATATTCAACGAAATTGGCTTACACAGGCAATCCGAAGGGACCAAGATGATGACGCTAGCCTAGCAATTGAAATGGAAGCACTCTTGAATAGAACAAGCAAGTCGCCAAAGCGGAAGAGGGCGAGAAAATATACAAGGATAGAAACCAATGAGGCAGGTTCCCGGAGCCTTCACATCGCTGCCCCAAGAGAAGATCACGATTTGAGTGATGCGATGCCAGAGAAATACACAATCACCATGGTTGAGTTGGGACGCCCTTCAGGGGCACAAGTGGTGGAAGAGGCTGAAAGCTCATTTCAAGCATTAAAAGATAGGCTGGTAAAGAAAGAAGGAAAATATAAAAGGTTGAAGAAAGAGCACAGAGCGTTGGTTGAATATGTGCAAAATCTCGCACATCCTGTTGCTCAAAGTAATCCAGCAGCAGAGCTTCCACCAGAGGTGCCACGTGAGCCGATCAGCGGCTTGGAAGAAGTGAAGAGGGCTGTGCGAGAAGGAGATAAGTGGGTGAATGGTGTCCGCGTTGAGGCAGAAAAGTTCATGGCAGATCTCGCCTCAGCATTCCAAAATGCTTCCGGTATTCTTTCACGTTTAGATGATATTGAGCAGACTTGGGGTGATACCCACATCTTCCAAGACAATACTATCCCACGTCTGGCTGTTTTGATGCGTGTTCCCACGCAAACTCTGGTGAATGAAGGGGTAATTCAAGCGGGTGACAGATATGACTTCCGTGGATGGCATTCAGCAGCATTCACGGGGAAGGGTTTCTTTGATACTGCAGCAATAGAGTCTTCCAGGATTAGAAAGGCCATGAGGAATATTCGTGAGAGTATTCTCAACACTTTGGAGTCGGTATTTGCAAAAAGGCTCGCACATGAGGAGGTAGATGCAGAAGGATTAAGGGCAAGATTGCAACCATTCTTCTCTGAGATGAGAACATTTTCCCAGTTGGATTTTGAAAACATCTCCACGTTTTCAACAATCATTCAGAGCACGCAGGATTCCATCGAGACTTGGGGAAAATCTTGCGAGAAACATGAGCAGATGGTGGCCATCTTGGAGTATCAGTTGAATCTCACTCCATCAATTTCAGAAGAAGAGGTCGACGCAGTGTTGGCGCGATTCATAGCGTACGCGGTCAGAGAAAAGAGCAAAGGAATCCGGGTCATGGACGAGAATCTTCTAGAAGGATAGTGGGCATTAATTGCTCATACCAGTCAAAGGAGGAATCTGCTATTTTTAGGAGCATTTATGACGCCACTCCTCCACCTTCTGGCGGTTTTTAGGGCAAACTCGTCTAGGGCTGAGGTGGCTCAATCTGAGCCCTCCGTTGTAATTTGATCTGGACCGTCGATTCAAACAGGCCAGCTATATAAGGGGGAGTCCCCCTCATTTGTACTCTAGTAGTCATAGAATCAGAGAATAGAGAGCAATTGTTGAAGCAAAATAGAGAGTAGAAGCTTTTAAGTTAGAGTAGTTTTTCATTTGCATTGTTGAAGAAGAAGGGGAATTCTCCCTTAGAGAATTTTGTAAGAGATTGTCACAAAAGATTATTCTTAATAAAGCTTTTCATTGATGGTGAATTCCAACTTTGTTTGGAATAGTTCGTGAGGTTTCTTATTCCCTTTGACTTCAATTAGGAACTTAATTTCATGCTTGTAGTTAGATATGGATGTTTATGCTTTATATAAGTGAATTTCTTTTATCCATACCACTAACGTTCTTGCTGATGGTAAGTCCGTCTTGTGTGGTCAACTGGACTTTCAGTACTTAACTTCAATCAAGGTTCATAGGTGGTTATGCATCGCTGTGATGGTAGTTGCTCTATTGAATCGTGATTTGAACATCATTTTCACCCTTTGAAGATTGCACTTACCTTGTTGACGCTGTCCAATAGGAGGCTAAACAATGTTTGTCGAAGTTCATTTAAGTTGAGCGTAACATCCATTTGCATTTAGATTAGAAGTTAGATTTTAGAAATCTCTGCAACCATTCAATTCTGCATAATCCTGGTTAGTTTTAGGAAACTTCTCGCTAAAGCTAAATCATTCACAAAAAAAAAAATCCCCTTCAAAAGCACACATTGGTTGTCACTACACGTCTTGTGAACAACTACGTAAGTCCCCTCGTGAGTACACAGCATACACACATCAACCAAACTGAGCCTATTCGCATTTAAAGAACCTTGGAGTTGAAGGCGTGATCGCACTCGCAATCTTAGCACGTCGAATACTTTGTTCAAGAGAGAATAGGGGATCCATTTGGAAACTTTGTTCTACCTGCTTGGTGAGGTCACAAAAATCACATCAATAGAAAGGGTCCTCGCTATGTCAAAGGTGTTCAGTTGATTGAGGTTAGGCCCTTTGCGAAATGGGGATTGGACTTTATTGGCATGATTAACCCGCCGTCTTCGGGCCAACACAGATTCATTTTGACAGCTACGGATTACTGCACCAAATGGACAGAGGCTCAGGCTTTGAGGCAGTGCACGACAGATGTGGTCATCAGATTCCTGGAGGAAAATATTGTCACAAGATTTGGATGCCCTCACGCCATAGTATGCGATAATGGTTCAGCTTTCTCATCGCTGAGGTTCTCAAATTGGGCCTTTGAATACGGAATTACACTGAAGTTTTCTTCCAACTACTACCCACAGGGAAATGGACTAGCAGAGTCCACAAATAAGAATTTACTGAATGCTATCAAGAAGCTGTTGGACAAGAATCCAAAAGATTGGCACACGCAGTTGAGGTTTGCCCTATGGGCAGACAGGATTAGAACGAAGAGTTCCTTGGGGACGTCCCCATATCATTTGGTCTATGGACAGGATCCAGTTTTTCCAGTTCAACTACGGATACCAACTCTCCAGTTTATTCAAGAGTATCTCGAAGGAGAGGATCAAGTTCAAACAAGGCTATCTCAGCTGATGCACCTAGAGGAGAAAAGAGATGAAGCACTTGAGAATCTGGCAAAACACCAGGCAGTAGTAAAAAGATGGTTCGATAAACAAGCTAAGATCAAGTCATTCAGGATTTCTGACTTGGTTTTATACTGGGACAAGGCCCACGAGAAGAAAGGTGATCATGACAAATTCGATAAGTTGTGGTTGGGGCCGTATCAAATCTCTGAAATCCTTGGAGATAATGTATTTAGATTACGCACATTGACAGAGGAGGATGTCCCGTTGCCCGTCAACGGACAGTTCCTCAAACATTATTTCCAGTCCTAGGTTCTCTCCGAGAGCCTGCTTTGTAACATATTAGGTTAGATTTGCTTTCCCGTTTGTTTGCTTTCCCGTTGCTTTCCTGTTTCGTTTCGTTTTGGTTTTGGTTTGTTGCCCTCTGGGTTTTTGGTTTGGCGTTCCTTCCCTTGAGTTGTCTGCTCAAGTGGTTTTGGTTTGGAATGGGCAAGTATTTTAGGGTTTCCCACTGCAAAGGGGGTAATGATGGTTTTAACTCTCACAACATGGTTTCTTTCCGCTGGAATTTGCAAATTTTTTGAAAGAGACTAAGGTTATTTTCCTCTTGTCATCATCCAGTTTGGAATAAACTCGTTTTGGGAGGTTAACCCGTTATTGTGTCTTAACACATGAGTCTGAAGATCCTAAATACCTTACCTATCTCCACTCTGAGTCATTTTGGTTTCTTGGGAAAGGTCTTGGCAGGTGAAAATCTTACATCTTGCTTCAGCGCCACTACAATTCTCGAACCCATTGGAGGCTTCATTGTCACGTACCCAATCGAGAAATTGACTCCGAGAAACTGCAAGAGGAAAAGAAAAATGTACTTAAAAAGAGATATCACAAACAAAAATGAGATGTCGAATTATATTATGAAATATTGGTTTTGGGGAATATGCGGGTAACTCCACTAGTGGTTATGGACGCCTCTACCGGCAAAGGGAGCAATATTCGGAGAATTGTAGCGAATCTCGTTGGGCTATGGATCACTGGACCGCAGCTTAGGCAATGTCCGTGATGCTTTTGAAGTTAAGATATTTATATAACCTGCTACGGCCGATTCCGGAAGTCGATATGGTTTAGAGATGGAACGAATGCACACACTCACGGGGTCTTAGATGAAGGTGTTCTGATCCAATATCGGATTTTTCTTCCCTTTTGAGTAAGTGTCTTTCCTGTATGATGGTTCGAGGAAGATTAACCAAGGTTCAATTCTTAAAGTGTTTTTCAACACTTTCCCGTGGGGATGCCAGATGTTGTGACATTTTCACACATCACCCCATTCAAAATGGGGACCCCTTAATTTTTGGCTCCATCTTCGGGTCTTTTGGCTTTGGTTTTGCCTTTCTCGCTCGGCTTCGCCCTGGGCTTATCCGCTTCCTGGGACGCCCTGGCCAGCAAGCTTGAACGCAAAGATTCGACCAAGTACTGAAATTAGGGTTTCACATCTTTAGGTCACTTTGAAGCCAAATTGAGTTGGTTAGTCAGCTTTTGAGCCTAGCAGTGCTGATACCATGCTTTCAGCAAGCAACCCCTGAATTTTCACTAAGTTCTGCCAACTTTCCATTTTTAGTAAGTGTCAGTTTAGGGTTGATTTTCTTAAGATTTTCACATTCCAGCAACTTCATTGCATTCCGAGCACTTCAAGTTCACTTCTGGTAAAATTTGAGCAAAAATAGCTTCCAAAGGATTTTATCACTGTGCTCGCATTCAACACAAAAATTGAGATTCGAGTAATTTCTATTTTTAGCAAAAGTTGCTAAAAATAGCGTACAAACAGCATCGCATCGGGCAAAGACAAGCTCAATAAAATTCAGAGCAGAGCAAAAATCGCTTTTAGAGCCCAATTCACCGCAAAAAAATTTAAGGGACTTTCTAAAAATAGAAACTCGAGGCGAATTAGGGTTGACAAAGGAAAGTCGACTCAAATCTGGTAGAGGGCATAAAATTCACTAGAATGGATAAAATTTGGAATCCAGTATTGAAGTCCACCGTGAGAAGCTGAAAAAGGACAGAAAATTGACTAAGTCTGGGAAAAACGCCTTAGTCACTTGAAATGATGGAAACTGGAACCTCCAAGGGTCAAATGCACCTAGGTATGTAAAGGTGTTAGAATTAAAAGTATGACTCATCACATGCGCCTAGGCTGGGAAGTCTGTGAAAAATTTACTAAGGCACTTAAACTTGAGGTAGCCCATGCTATATGCGCCCTGGTGAAAGTGAAAGAAGGGGGTCCAATATGCGCCCTAGGAGCTTGGAAATTTGGCTAAGTCCAAAATTGAAAGTGGCAAGTACAAAATGCTACTTCAAGGCTAAAACTGATGCCCATGGGTCAATTCCCATGCTCTCTTTAAAGATTTAGGAATTTTGCCTATGTCCAAACCGAAGTTGATAAGTCCAAATGTGCCCTTCTTAAAACCGAAGTAGCGTGATCCATATGCCAAGCCTAGGAGAATTTAAAAATTTGACTAAGTCATTAAAGTAGAACCACAGAGGGTCAAATGCGCCTTGGGAAGATGAAGTGGTCTAAGGTTTCCTAAGCGTTAGAAATTGAAAGCAAGCATATCTAAATGCGCCTATGGAAAAATTGAAAGTAGGCTTGGTCATATGCGCCTTACTTTGAAGAAGTTTCTAAGGCATTAAATTAAAAGTTCACCATGCCATATGCGCCCAAGGCATAAAATGGAAGCTCATGGGCCGATTTGCGCCCCTCTTCAAAATGAAAGCTCCTCATGATGAATGCGCCTTGGGCAAGAAAGAGCTCTAAAATATTCTAAGTCATCAAACCTCAAGTCCACTCTTATATACTGCTTCGAGGTGACTGGGAAAGTTTCTAAGGCATTAAATTAAAAGTTGCCAGTATCAAATGCGCTTGGGGAGGAAATGCCATGAAGAAATTTTCTAAGGGAGAAAAATGAAAGTAGAGGAAGTCATATGCGCCCAAGAGGTTGAGGAGGCAAGAAACTAAATGTTGACCCTCTGAAATGCGCCCATGATAAACTGAAAACTCTGGGATCTAAATGTGCCCTTGGTAAAATCAAAAGTGCCTTAAGTTATTTGCGCCTGGATTGAAACTGGAAGGAGGACGTTGAAAGTTTGAAATTTTCTAAGTGAAAGCACAGGAGGCGATTTGCGCCCAAGTGATCAATTGGAAGAAGAGCTGGTCAAATGCGCCTTGAAGAGATGATGAGGCTAAAATTTGATTAAAGCAAACAAAATGAAAGTCCAAGGCCTCATATGCGCCCTTGCTGGATAGTGGATGGGGAAATTCACTAAGTATGGAAGATTTTGAAAGTTTCAGCACTCATTTGCGCCCAAGTGTTAGAACTGAAAGTTTGATTTATCAAATGCGCCCAAAAGGCTGAAATGAAGGTATTGAATGAGAATATGACTTGAAATATTCTATGGCGTTAAAATGTAGGTTCCTGATGCCATTTGCGCCCTCAAGACTAGAGGTTCGTGATTTTTCCTAAGTGTCAAAGCGAAAGCACAACATTGCATATGCACCTTACTTTGAAGTTGGGACGTCTAAGACATTTAAAGTGATACTTCAAGCTATAATATGCGCCCAACATCTTGAAGAAAATAAAATTTGAAGTTTGATCAAGGCGTGAAATATAAAAAAAAAAAGCGTTGGGTTTAAATATGTGTGCCTTGGTTTAGAAGAAGGGATAAAAAGTAAAAAAATTAAATGTCCCCCTTCGGGATGTGCGCCTAGACTAGACATTGTCTACCAAAGTCGAGGGTATTTAAAATTTTAAAAGGCGTTGGAAGACTTAATAACTTCTCTAGGCGATTAAATGTGAATTTGCCCAAGACAGAGAAATTAATTAATTTAATTAATTCAATTATTTTCCTAAGTCAAAAAAATTAAAATTCCCCCTTTTAATTTTCGACACATAAAATTTTAATCTCGGACGACTTTCAATCATGGGGAATTTATTTTGGATTAATTCTGGATGGAAAATAAAATTACGCCTAGCCGATTTAAAATGTTAACGTCGATTTTTAAAAGTGCGCTGAAGAAATAATTTAAAATGGCAATTAAATTAAAATTTTAATAAATTAAATTTGCCATTTTGATATGCAGTTGAGATTACTTCAAATCGGAGTAAAAATTGATTTTTCGAAATTACTGAAGGTAACTGGCAGTCGGGAGGGAATTTTAAATTTAAATCGAGGAAAGAATCTCCCCGAATAGCAAATTGTCATAATAACTGCCAGACGACTGGAATATCCCCTTTTAAATTTAGCGAACGCGTCAGTCATAATGAAGGGAATAAAAGGCATCTGCTAAAATTAGCACCAGCTTTTGGCTATAAATTCTGAGGATTTTCATTCTCATCTCACAAGATTCGAAGTTGAAATTTATGCTGGTGAATTGAGTTGTGAGATTTAATTTGAGAGTTGCTGAAAGTGTGAAGTATTAAGTTCGATTTTTGCAAGAGATTGAAGTTGCTGAAAGTTGATTTCTTGAAGTTGCTGAGATTCAGAGTTGCGAAGTGCTGCGATTCAAAGTAAAGTTTGAAGGGTTAAGCATTTTTCATTTCTTCACGTTGCTGAGGTAAGTATTCGAAGTTGCTGAAACTTTTTTATTTTGCTGAAAGTCGAAATGTTTTCGAAAGTTGAAAGATGAAAAGGCTGAAATCATTTATTTATGCTAAAGGTTGAAATTGTTAGAATTCGAAATTGCTTGAGCTTTAAATTTTCGGAAGTTGCTGAATGTTGGAATCAAATTGAATTTAAAATTGTTCAAGCCTTCGAAGTTGTTGGTTTATAATTTTCGAAGTGCTGATTTGAGATTGCTTTTTGAAGTTGCTGATTTATAACTCTCAAAAAGTTGGTTTTAAATTATTGAGGCTTGCTGATTTGAACTTGCTCGTTTAAAACTCTCGGACTTATTTAAACTCTTCGAAGTTGCTGATGTATAACTGTCGAAGAGTGGATTTGAAACTTGGTAATTTATAACTTGAAGGCTTGCTGATTTTAAATATTCAAAGTTGCTAATTTAAATGTTGCTGAAACTTAACACATTTTCCGAAGCTGAAATTGTCGGAGTTAATTTCTTACGAGGAGTTGAGTATTCCTTTTGGCTGCAAGTTGTTGAGGGTTGAAGTTTAAATTATCGAGAAGTCAAAGTTGGCTGCTGAAGCTATTAACTTGTGTTTATTTTTGCAGCCAACTCCATTCGCCGGCCACCTCACGTGATTTTGTCTTAAAAAAGTCGGAAGTGTAATGTTCGCTTTTTGTCTTGCAAATGGCTAATGCTGCTGGAACTAGCAAGGCTGGAGCTAAAGCTACCAACAATGAAGCTGTCAAAGAAAACGCCTCAAGGCAGGCGATTATCAAGGGTCTAAAGAAGCCTTTTATCCCAGAATCCAAGATCGTGTCAAAGTTTAGGAACCTGACGGACACCAACCTCGGGTCTTTCAACCTCGAGGCCTTCACACGCAGAATGTATGGGCAGGGTGGAAATCTTCCAACAGATGCATCACGCAACATCGTCAAGAGCGGATTGTACCCAGCAGCAGGGTTCCAACCAGCAGTCCGTTGTCCCGAGTTGATCCTAGAGTGCGCCAACTTCTACAATTCCGAGGATCGGACTATCACCTCTCCGGATGGTATGATCATGGCCAACTTCGCTCCTGATGCAATTGGCGAGGCGTTTGGGATACTTGCTACGGATAATATGTTGTATAAATCCAAGGCTAAGGCTGACAAGATGTACGCCACAACCTTTGAGAAGTGCATGAAAAGGATAAACACCACGTGGATGCGCAAGCCAAAGCCTCTTGCTGCTAGGCTACCTAAGCAGATAATCTCAGAGGAGCTGAAGCAAGAGTACTGTGACATAATTATGCTGCTCAGCAAAGTTAACGGCAGCCCGCAGTCGTTTGCGTTCGAGCCATGGATGTTCTTCTACATCAGTGTAGTGCTCGAAGGAAAAGAGCAAGTAAATTGGGCAAAGATGATAAGTGATAATATCGATGAGCAGTTCAGGAACCTCAGGAGAACACAAACATTTTACATGAGCTCGTATGTTATTTACATGCTCGCTCGAATGACCAAGTATAGAGGGTTGGCGTATCAAGAACCAATTGGCTGCGGATATAATCAATTCAAAATTCACCAGTCTTGTAGACAGTTACATCTTACTCACACTGGTGACTTTCAGAGAGTGAATGATGCTTTTACCATGTACATCACAAGAACCCTTCAGCAGAGGCTACAACAGAGGATATCCGAGGAGGCTCAGATGCTGATCGAAGAATATGGGTGTTGGTTCGTCCAATTCCCGAAATTTACCTATTTGAGGCTGCCAGGGTACGATTCATATGTTACAAACTACCTAGGTACCCCACTAACAGAATGATACTACTTGAATTGTCTAGGCAATTGGTGGCCTACGACAAAATCATAAGGCGAAAGAAGAAGGGAGGCTTGCATTTTCCCATTGTGTTGGGAAATTCACTCGAAGAATGCCCTACTCTGCAGGCAGCCAAAGAGGCTGAGGATGAACTGAAATTCTACAAGCTGACTCTTCATACGAGCCGACAAGATTTTGATCCTAGGGGAATGATTGGAACGGTGCAAGGGTGGAATACAGACACAAGGCCCACCTGGAAGATTTTTGGGCAAATGCCGGAAGTGAGGATGAAATTAGAAAAAGAATGTTTTCAAGGCTGCCTCTAAAGTTAATTAGGGAATGTGAGGTGATTCAGGTGCCAGATCAACTTGAGGAGGATACTAGGGTCACCCATCCGGATTATGAAAGCAGTGAAAACACACCGATGCCACCAGTAGATTGGGCCAAACCAGAGATTGCGGAGAGACACTCTATCTATTCCCGTATGACATTTACAAGGGCTTGGGTAGATGAGCGTGTAACAGATTAAGGCGAAGGTCAGTTGCCCTCACATATGACCTCATGGGTGATAAAAGCCGCCGGTGTTAACGAAGAGGAAGAAGCACCTCACACGAGGTCCAGAATCCAAAAGGGAGCCCGTTCAGCCAGAGCCTCAAGGGTCGGAGGACACAACGTCCACTCAGCTAGTACTCATTCTTCTAGTGTGCGTGAAGTTTCGTTGTTTGCTAATCAAAGAGCTAAAAGAAATGAAGAGCAGAGGTTGGGGAAGTTAACCAACCAATGCCAAGAGAGGTAGATACTCAGAGTGTCAATGATCCTGAAGGTGCCAATAAGCGAGATGAAGGGGAAGAAACGGATACGGACACCCACTTTGACTACTCCTTCGGAGATGAAGACGTTGGAGCTCACGGGGAGAGTGATCAGGACATTGAAATAATTGAGCCTCAGCCAAATACTGCTCGAGAAGAAGTTCGGGAAGTGGAAGCAACTGAGGAGCAGCCCCTCATCATTTATGATATTCAGCGTAATTGGCTCTCACAGGCGATCAGAAGGGACCAAGATGATGATGCGGACCTGGCAGTTGAAATGGAAGAACTCCTAAACAGAACAAGCAAGTCACCTAAGCGGAAGAGGGCAAGAAAATATACGAGGATGGAAACTAATGAGGCAGGGTCCCGCAGCCTTCATATCGCTGTCCCAAGGGAAGACCATGATTTGAGTAATGCAATGCTGGAGAACTACACGATCACCACAGCTGAGTTGGGACGTCCTTCCGGAGCGCAAGTGGTGGAAGAAGCCGAAAGTTCATTTCAGGCATTGAAGGATAGGCTGGTGAAGAAGGAAGGAAAGTACAAGAGATTAAAGAAAGAGCACAAGGCGTTGGTTGAGTATGTGCAACATCTCGCACATCCTGTTGCTCAAGAAAATCCAGCAGCAGAGCTTCCACCAGAGTTGCCACGAGAGCCGATCAGCGGCCTTGAAGAAGTGAAGAGGGCTGTACGAGAAGGAGATAAGTGGATAAATGGTGTCCGTACTGAGGCTGAAAAGTTTATGGCGGATCTGGTCTCAGCATTTCAAAATGCCTCTGGTATTCTTTCACGCCTGGACGATGTTGAGCAAGCTTGGGGAGACACCCACATTTTCCAGGATAAAACTATCCCTCGTCTTGCTATTTTGATGCGTGTGCCCACGCAGACTTTGGTTAATGAAGGAGTAATCCAGGCGGGTGATAGGTATGATTTTCGTGGATGGCATTCAGCGGCGTTCACTGGGAAGAGTTTCTTTGACACTGCAGCTATGGAGTCCTCCAGGATCAAAAAGGCTATGAGGAATATTCACGAGAGTATCCTCAACACGTTGGAGGCAGTGTTCGCAAGGAGGCTAACTCATGAGGAGGTAGATGCAGAAGGACTAAAAGCAAGGTTGCAGCCATTCTTTTCTGAGATGAGGACGTTTTCCCAGTTGGATTTTGAAAACATCTCCACGTTTTCAACAATCATTCAGAGCACGCAGGATTCTATCGAGACTTGGGGAAAGTCTTGTGAGAAGCATGAGCAAATGGTGGCCATCTTGGAGTATCAGCTGAATCTTACTCCATCAATTTCTGAGGAAGAGGTCGACGCAGTGCTGGCACGATTCATAGCGTACGCGGTCCGAGAGAAGAGCAAAGGAATCCGGGTCATGGACGAGAATCTTCTAGAAGGGTAGTGGGCATTAATTGCTCATAAGTGGTCAAAGGAGGAATCTGCTATTTTGGGAGCATTTATGACACCACTCCTCCACCTTCTGGCGGTTTTTAGGGCAAACTTGTCTAGGGCTGAGGTGGCTCAATCTGAGCCCTCCATTGTAATTCGATCTGGACCGTCGGTTGAGACTGGCCAGCTATATAAGGGGGAGTCCCCCTCATTTGTACTCTAGTAGTCATAGTCAGAATCAGAGAGTAGTGAGCAATTAGTGAAGCAGAATAGAGAGTAGAAATTTTGAGTTAGAATAGTTTTCATTTGCATTGTTGAAGAAGAAGGGGAATTCTCCCTTTGAGAATTTTGTAAGAGATTGTCACAAAAGCTATTCATAATAAAGCCTTTCATTGATGGTGGATTTAAACTTTGTTTTGAGTAGTTCGTGAGGTTTCTTCTTCCTTTGACTTCAATTAGGACTTAATCTCATGCTAGTAATTAGATATGGATGTTTATGTTTGATGTAAGTGGACTTCTTTTATCCATACCACTAACGTTCTTACTGATGGTAAGCTCGTCTTGCGTGGTCAACTGGAACATTTTACACTTAACTTCGATCAAGATTCATGCGTAATTATGCATCGTTGTGATGGTAGTTGCACTCTTGAATCGTGATTTGAACATCATTTTTATCCTTCGAAGATTGCACTTACTTTGTTGAAGCTGTCCCATAGGAGGCTAGGCAAGGTTTGTTTGAAGTCCATTGAAGTTGAAGCATAACATCCTTTGCATTTAGATTAGAATTTAAAATTTTAGAAATCTCTGCAGCCATTCAAATTCCGCATAATCTTGATTAGTTTTAGGAAATTTGCACTCTAAAGCCAAATCATTCGCATAAAAGTCCCTTCCAAAAGCATATATTGGTTGTTATTGCACGCATTCAGAACAATTACGTAAGTCCCCTCGTAAGAACACAGCATATACACATCAACCAAACTGGGTCTATTCGCATTACAAGAACCTTGGAGTTGAAAGCGTGATCTCACTTGCAATCTTAGCACGCTGAATACTTTGTTCAAGAGAGAATAGAGTGTCCATTGGGAAACTTTGTTCTGTTGGTGCGGTCTCAAAACCACGCCAACAGAGTAATACCGGGCTTTAATGGGCAATGCGCTAGGTTGGGATTGTAGGGACAATGTGTCATGGCAAGAAATTTTATGTGGTTATGTCAAAGGTTTGAATGCTGGTCTGAATGTGTTTTGGAATGTTCTGTCCATTGGGATTTTGTGGTTTATTTGGAAAAAGAGGAATGAAGATTTGTACCAAGGTAGAAGAAAACCCCTTACTGAGTCTGTTCATAGACTCACTTTTCTTGTTATTGTTGAGCAAGTAACCCTGACACTAATGATTCCTGCAGACAAACTCATAAAGATATTGGATGAAGGAGCTGCAAGTGTGTTCAAAGGAAAATAAACAACTTTAAAGGTGAATACATTGACTTTCAAAACAAATATTGCAAACTACACCAATATGAGCTGAAGAGGGATGTTGCTCTCAAGGACCTAGAAATCACCTATTAGAACTTTGACAACAGTGGATGGGAGAGGGTATCCTCCCCCTTGGGTACCCTCCCAGGAGTTAATTCCTTCAATCTTAGCAAAAACTATGCTAGCAACAAAGCTCAAAATAATGCTGAAAAGCAGAGTTAATGAAGGTTGTAAAACTTTTTTCGAAGATGTAAAGCATGGATTGAACATATGATTAGAATTTTCTGATATGTAGCCCATGGGGCAGTATGATATTGACTGTGAGCAGTCCCTATATGATGTACTCTGACTCTTTTGCTTTTGGTAATCGAATATCAATTTAAAAAAAAAAAAAATTGTTATTAAATTATTTTTTACAATACATTAGATTGTTGAGACTCATTTTGCATCACACACAATCATTTTGAGAAGACTTGTGACAGTGCAACCAATGGAGTATGTGGATGCAATCAAATTCACAGAAGGCCCAAAAAGTGCAATCATTGATCCTAGATGCTGACTGGTGGGCTTATGTGGAATATATCTTGATTTTCCTTGATCCCATCATGAGTATGATCAATTTTGTTGATAATGTTTGGGAAGAATCTATGATTGCATGGACTCCATAATAGAAAAAATAAAGGCCATGTAGCAAGGAAAGAGAATGAACCCAACAAAACATTTCTCCTACAAGTAAAAAATCATTCTTGACCATTCAAACAAGATGACCCTGCCCTTGCATCTCCTTGCATGTGCATTATCTCCCAAATCTTACAGCATGGAGATAATTTCTTTGCCTAGGAGAAAGGTACCATATAGAGACAATGAAGTTGCTTAAGGGTAACACTTAATTTGGGTTAGGTTAGGTTACGTGTGTGGTTACCTACTCCTTACAAATATTAAGTTATATGTATGGTTACCTACTTATCCTTACAAGTATTGAGTTGCATGTGTGGTTGCTGGGTTAATTGGGATAGTTCTCATTCCAAACACCAAAGGTCACCCATGTGAGACAAGCTTTCACTGCCCTACTTTCTTAAACCATCCCACTAGTAGGAATGTGGTGCAGGAGCACCTTTTCACCTCCATGGTTCTATTTTGTAGATGATTCCATTTTCCATTTGTAGAAGTCATTTCAAAGTCATTTGATGAGTATTAGGCAAAAAAATGTAAAATTGTCAACAAATAATGTCAATTTGCAAAAAGTGTAAAAGTTGCAATTAGGGGGTTAATGAGGTTTTGGTCGGTTGTGGGCAGTTAGGAGGTTAGAAACTGATCATACATGGTGTAAATTCCTTTAAAAAGGATTTTGTAATCATTTTGTGGTCGTTGGTGATTGAATCCTTGGATCTAATAATGAAAGAACTCTGATTTTATGCACATTTTCCAGAAAATTGACTGTTTTCAGGCTTATGTACGGACTGTATGGACTTGAAAATGTGTAAGAATGTTCTTGAAAGTTGATATTATCAGTCACCTTCCAAATCTATCTTGTTTCATGCATTTTAGTTAAGAATTGTGCAAGATATAGTCATTTTTCTCAAAACTGTCTAAAATCCTGATCTAGGGTAACAGTTTGTAGTAAAAATCGTGTTTCTCAAAATGTAACCGTTGGATTTTGCTAAAAATTGGAGGAAATGTCCATAAGAAGGTCCTCTAAAGTCTCACCGGAGAGATTGGATTAATTAGTTGATTTGTGAAAATTATAGGTGACTATTTGCATGCATATCTGCTTATTTAGGCCTAATTAGTAGCAAATAAGTCAACACAGCAGGCATGTGTTCACAAACAAGTGTACCTACAAATGGGATATGTTTTTAATGACCAAAATGGGTACTCAAAAATGTATTTAGGTTTGGGAGATTCAATTTGGTTTGAAAGTTACACCCGATTTAGCCATGATGGTAAGGTTTGAGTCTTGGATGCAAGAATTGATAAATCTGATAAAAGATAGTTGTGAGGCAGCATATTTGGCTTGAATTTTCCAAATTAAAGATGGTAAAGGTATTTTGAAGGTTCTATAGAGATTTGGGACTATGAATGCAAAAGTGAGTATTTGAGTTATGTGATCTGGTGATGAGAAAACAAACAAAGCATGTTTGAGTTTTGTTAAGTGGAATTGAGAAAGTGGATTTGTTCCTTCACTCTGCATCAGAATAAGGATAATCTATGGTTTCTTGGTGGGGTGCATCATACAGCTGTTAAGAGGTGAGATTCTTCTACCATTGACAATAATTAATTCAGCCCAATTGATCTTGATTCAACACTTACGGGTAAAAGAGCCTCCTAATTGCCAGCAGATTAGTTCTTTACCATAATAACTGATTGTTGATTGGACAAAATTGACTTGAGTATATACATGTAACCTCTGCCTGTTGTTGCTACTCTAAAAGTGGAGTTTTGGCCTGCTTAGCATGCAACGTCAGACATTCATAAGCAGAGTGGCCAAACCTATATCAAGAGCAATTGGGGAGCATTGGGCACCTGACCAATAAGCAATCCTATAAAATGCTACTATGGTTGTTTCTACCTAGAATAAATTGACATAACATAGATTCATCGTATTCTGAGTTATCTTTTTGCTTGGAACCCAGTTTGACCTTTAGGTTGATCATGCAAATTCTTGAGTCAAGAACTGGACTGTATATTTAATCTGGAAATACCAAATTCAGACTGGCTACTGAACTAAAGAGCAATCCAGATAATGAGATGCTTATTTTGGTAAAATTTCAGAGAGTGCAGACAAAGTAGATTTCAAATTTTCAAGAAGTTTCCCAGGGGAGAACCCTGGATGGTAATATCAATTCCACCCAAAAACCAGTTTCCGAATGCAATAGGCATTATTGCAGGTTATTACACCAGTTTTTTTTTTTTTGATAAAATATGTAATTGTATTTAAATAAAAATTTGTTCCTACAAAAGGCCATAACCATTTCAGAAGGGTTAGACAGCGAGGAAGCAAGGCAACCAAAATAAGAGAAACAAGCAAAACACTCAACAAGAAGCAACTTCATAAACTTGAGGCCTTGCCACCTCTAAAACTGTACTCTTGAATATATTGAATACAAAAATACATAAAAGGTACAAAGGTATCGGTATTTTTTAGGTCAATGCCATCGGAGATGGCATTTTCAAATTTATCTTATATCTAGTTCAAATGAGTTGTACAATGCTACCCCCTTCTGGATTTAAACCCATAACCTCCACTTCAGAGTACAAAGGCCTTCACCATTAGGCAAGTTGTCTATATTAGAAGCTAACAAACTAACCCATGCATGGCACTTAAGCTTCATTTTCCAAAACCAACTTATTCAAAAAGAAAAACATGATGAGAATAGGGAAAAAAAATGAAGAAAACTCATATGCTATCCATCGCTATTTCTGTTCACAACTATTTATATTGTAATCACTTTCTATATTTAATCATGTGCTCTCATCAACTATGTTGCAGAAGGTTCAAGCATGAAAACCTACCGTTGGATAGTATTTTTTCAGCAGACTTCCAGCCATGATCCTCAAGTAAAATAGCAAAAAGCGAGAACCCAACTGTGAAACTGTTGAATTAGGGTTAGGCTGGAACAGAAAAAAGCAGTAAAATGATAAATTAGAATACAGAAGCATCAGAGATCCTGCAATATATAAGTTAGTTAGGATTGGCAACAAGCTAATTCTGTAATTTTTTTGAAATATGTTTAAAATTGATAAGAAAATCTGAAAATGCATTGCATGTCAAAGTAGACTATCATAACCTGGACATGCTTGTCTATTCAAAATGTTTGATTCTGCTAATTCTTGAAACATGGTGCTATACACAATTTTTTTAACATGCTAGTGCTGCAAATAATAAAAATTTAGAACACTGTCGATAAGTTGTTCACAAACTATTACTTTCTTGTCTGCATAAGAGTCAATTGCAAGAAGAGTTCCTATAATTATGTTAGATTCAAATCAAACTTGCTTATGATCAGCTGTCAATATGTTATACGTGCATTGAAATAGAACATGCCAAACTTTTGATTAGAGACAAGGATATAATGGAAAACATCAAATAAGTTATGACATATAAACAAAATGGTTGAACAGCAGCCTTCCTCTCATCTATTGGATGCAATTCAAAGGACAATAATAAAAAAATTGGTTATATTTCTACTATGAAAATACCAAGACTATTTTTGTATGTTGATATTAAATAACATGTATGTAGGGGTATGCAATATGGCTAGCATGAACCTCTCATAAAGTCCCATTTCTAATGATCAATGCTGTACAATCATGGATCTCCTTGTCTTTAGCCTCACTCTCTTATGCCTGACTGTTAAAATGCCATTCTCATTTGAGACTTAATGTGATACACATTGCATATACACGTGATATTAAGATTATAAATGACACATTAATTGAGAACTTGGGATTAGTAAGTGGAGTTCTTATTGGGACCCTAATAAGCTTTAAAGAAGCTACTTTTTAAAAAATTGGTATGACAAACTCTTAAGAACATAATGAGACAAAAGAGTTTCAACTTTTACTAAAATAGAAAGATTAAAGAGATGCCACCTCCTTTAAACCCAATAAGGCAAAAGTGAATAGTTTTACAAACGTAATAAAGACAAGAAGGAAGGTGAATCACATGTAGCAACTCAAGGGCCATAGGAATGATAAACAAAAAGTAGGAAATAGCAAACTTTACGCCACATCACTTACCAAGGAGACCAAAGAGACACTCGTCAAGGTACCAAAATCATTTGAGAGCCTATTAGATGCCTAGAGATTTTTTTCAAGTGAAGTTAATTTTTGCTGATTTTATGCTGATACACTCATATGGAGGGAAGATATATACTTTATATGAAGAATGCCAACACTTCAAGGACAGTGAGGCAAATTGTGAATTTAAATCCCCATTTCCAGCCAGTTTACAGTTATAATGTTATTCTACTTCATATTTACAGCCTATCTAAATAGAGTTTGTCATCAATTTCTGTCAGTTCAGTAGGGTTCAATGCTCAGGGAAGTTAACATGGTGGCTGTCCCAAATGGTATTGTCACCCAGATTCTGCATGAAACATTATGGGATTATATTCTGGTTTCAGTAAGTTTCAAAAGAAATCATTACTGATTGCTTCTACCAATTAGCGGGATGGTCTCTTGAAAGAGTTCACACTTGTTGCTTTATGAAAGTGTTTTCTCTCATTACAATCAGTTTGAAGTGGCCCTATAAACTAAGTTACCGGTTTGGGTTCGAGGGTTCAGTCAAAAAAAAAATTAGGGTTGGGTTCATTTGGGGTTTGTCAATACAAAAACATATAAAAATAAAAAATATATACATATTTGCATTAGTAATTAAGTTCAAAATACACCACCATATTAATAGTTAAATATTAGTCAAACTCAAATGTCATGATATAGATTAAAGTTAAAAAATAATAATGCCTATTGTCAACAATCAGCTATCATTGATCAAATATCATATGGTCATCAAAAATATCATCATCACCATCCATATTAGATGATGTATGCAGTGGTAAATTAGAAGAACCACAAAGTGCCACGAGACACTAGTATTGGCACTAGCACTAGCTTTGGCACTAGTACTCTCATGCTCACTAGTTGGCTCATAGTCATCGTCAAAATCAAGTGCAACAAAGTGGGCAATGGAAGCATCCAAGTCAATAGGCTCTGGCCCAATATGCCACTTTCTTGTGTCACCTTCTTTGTAGCCACTTTGTTTGTATAAGGATCCGCAAGTTTGAATGCACATACACAAAGTCCTCTACCATTTTTGGGTGTAGTCTATTGCGCTTTATTAAGTGGATGAAGGAGTATGTGCTCCAATTCCTCTCAAATGAAGATGAACTTACAACCTATTAAGATAAAATTATGTTAAGAGTGACAACATTTAAAAATTTAAATTATAAAATTAAAATATAAATAAAACTTAAAAATAAAAGATTTTTTTTATAAAACTTGCGATAAAATTTTGATTGCAAGAGGTTGCAAGTACATGTATGATTGGACATGGAAATACCACCAACTATGAGCATCGACCATATACTTGTCCCAAAGAGCATCAAGACCACAATTGTTGGAGCCTCCAAAACCCATGAACTCAACCCTCATCGCATCTCGTCTACCACAATCAGTGAAGAGTCTGCAAAGTGCTGCCTTGTACCCTTGAGTGACTTCAACATCTCTATATGGGGAAACTCTTGTTGTCACAAAAAGGAGTTGAGCACTATAATATTTGGGACTCAATGCAAAAGCAAGAAGGTGTAGCGAAGTGGTCATTTTGTTCCATCTCTCTACAATGATTTTGTGTAGTTCTTTGAAGAATTTTCTTCACAATCTTGCTCTTTTGCATTTGTGATAACTTTCATCTTCTCAATTATTGAGTTGATGCCATCATATACCTCACCCAAAAAAGGCCTATCCATGTCGGTATAATGGATCATGCTCAATATGGGCTTAGTAAAATTGACAAGATACTCAACACGATCCCACCAAATGTCATCTGGGATCATTTTTAACCTTTTCTGCCCTTGTAGCACTAGATTGCCTCCATATGGACCAATTTGGGTTGATGACCATATTAGAAAGTGCCTCACAAACCTTCACAAGTTGTCTCAACACAATTGTGTTGGAGGCAAAAAGGGTCTTAGCAAACTATTTGAAAATCAAAATAAAATAAAATAAAATGTAGAAAACTTAAAAAGTTTACTAAAGTGAAACATGCTTATTATTTAACTTACCTTTAGCAACTCCAATTTCGAGAATGTTCTAAATATACCTTGTGACATATAGTGGTTGGTGACGAACATTTGGATCTCTTCGGCCTCAACATACACCTATTTGATCCAATCAATTTTGGTGCCAATTTTTTGTAGCATTAGGTTGAGGGAGCAGACAACACAAGGTGTCCAAAAAACATGTGAATAACACCCCTCGACCAATAACCCAACCGCCCTACAATTTTTGGAAATCTATTATAACTTGCCAACATTTTGAGGGCCCACTTCCTCAATGGTTTGTCAAAGAATGTTAGCAATAAATGCACTGTCCTTCACCTCTCCTTCACAATCCATTGCTCTAAAAAACATTGCCCATTTAGGGGACACTGTAATAACATTGATCAATGGGCAATTTTTTGCATCTTTCCATCCATCAAAAATGATGGACACCCCTATTTTGACCCACAAATCTCTTATGGGCTTCAAGGAGTCCTCTACAAATTTCACCTCTTTATCCAATAAGGTGCTACATACTTTCTCAAAACCCAAGTCCTTGTACCCTTTTGGAGCCTCATTAATTGATTTCAGCATTTTTTGTCAATATGGTGAGCAAACAACATTGAATGCCAATCCATTTGCATAGACTCATCTCGCCGTGTCTTGATTGGCAATCTATCTAGCCTCATTCCGAAATGCCATTTCCAATGGTCTATTTGATCTCTTATGTGTAGATGCCACAGTTTATTCTTCAAGTATGGACAAAAATGGATGGCTCTTTGTAGGTTGAAAATGAGAAGGCGGTGGAGGGGCTTCATCTCTCGAGATCCTTTCTTTAACAAAGGATGATTTGATTTACAGCCCACTGCTTGGTTTTCTTTTTCTTGCTCTTCAATATATGTCAAGACTTTTGCATCTGGAATGACATTGCCATCTTTTCCTAGACAAAATTTGATGCCTTGTCTAGGGATCTTGCACAAATGGCCTTTCACTTGACTATATGAGCTCGAATATCTAACTTTACAATGACCACAAATCCAAACATAACCTCCACCACTTGGAAGTTGTTGTACGGTTGTACCATTTCAACATATTTCCAAAGGGGAGAGTTTGGGTTTGTTTTCAAGTGGGGTTGGCTCACGGAGCTAGAAACAGTTGCCATTGTAATACCTAAGACAACAAGTTCAATAAACAATGCATTTGAAAAATTGAAACTAATGAAATTTGAAAAGAAAAATATATAAATACAACTTAATAGTTAATTCATTTTAAAAAATTAAGCATGTGTTATAGATACCTAGAAGAATGAAAACAAATCAAAAACTACAAAACAAAACAAGAGAGTTCATGTAAAAAAAATTTGTAGGAAAAAAGACCAAAAACTTCAAAAACCCCACCTCTTATGAAGAAATCTTCCTCTACGATCTCTTTGACAAAACACGAATACTTGCAAATGCATAGGAATAGCACAAGTACAACAACCAGCTTGGAGCATTCAATGATCAATCTTCAACTCTATTCATGCAATGGCAAGCAATAAAATAACTTCAGCAATGAAGGCTTTTTTTTTTCATTCACAATATGACAAATGAGTTTTCTTTAACCTTTTGGATGTTTTGTATGTCACATTTTAGGGTGAGTGGGGCAAAAGGCACTTTTTAGAGTAAAAAAAGTAAAAAAATTAAAAAATGCCAACATTTGCCAATTGGACGCATGAGACAGCAAAATTCTGCCTGGGTTCGTCCGGGCTGTACCCATAGGCTGTGGGCAGGACCTTGTCCGAACCCACAAGGGACCGGACCTGGACCCCGAACCCGAGAGACCAAACCAGGACCCGGGGTCTCCTACAGGCAAACCAATAACTTAGCCTATAAAGGCTGAAGATACTGTATGTAATTTTAGTCAATCTCAACTCATTTTATTATATTTTGTTATTTAAGTTTACAAATATATTAGAATATTTATCCCTTATAATGCATGTATCTTTGTTATGGTTGGTCTGAATTAGTTATTATACATGTTGCCATAAGTCATAAAGGGACTGAATCTAGCATGGTTCTTGAGGAATGCACTGTGGAATGGAGTGGAAGTGTTGAAATGATGTGGTATGCATGTTGTGGGAGGTTGCAATGGCTGTAGTAACATAACTATTCCCTCTAGCTGGTGATTAAGGCCCTTGTTATTAACAAAAGCACTACCAAAACAAGATTCTATGACAACATAAGGACTTGGCATGGAATTTGCATTTCACATTCTGGCCTTGTTCAAGAACTTTATGAATAGCTGTATTCATGGTTACTCATGTATATAAGTGGGGCATGACGAGATTCCATGGATAATGGTAACTGATTCAGTCATGCCTGGTTTATCATGACTATGTTTGGCATTTATTTGTTTTTACCTTTGGTAAGGGAAGTTGTATGCACCAAGAAAAATCACCATGTATCCACAGAATTAGATCAATAGAGATGTGTAGACTCACAAGAAAAATTGCTGGTTGGTCAATGACCTGAGGTGCTCATAAATGCCCATGCCCTTAAGTAATGGTGTCATGATGCTGAAATAAGACAGTGATGGAAACATGAATCTGGCTTGGCCAATGACTGATGAGCACCATCTCCTCTCGTCCCTTCCATTACAGATTGCTTTACTTTTACCTTCAAGGCATCCATGCACTCTTACTGTCAACCCGTCTAACTCAATCTACAACTCTGTTCAGCACTAAGAGATCATTGGCTAATTGCATGTGCAATCTGACCAATATCTGGGATCAAATATATAATCCAAAACAGATAATAACTTTTGGAATTGGATCCCTCTTGAATAAAGCACTAGCATTCTTTTTAGGCCTCCTTTAGATTGGAAGGGACATCTGTTACTAGAAATTTCAGTGATCAGGGACTGCGGGAGGGGGGCTTGCAGGAATCTCTTTTCGTTGGAAATCAAGGTCTAATATTCTTCCAAGGGGAGAATTCTCATCTAAACATGAAGAGACTAATCCCTTCCTGATAGAATTAGAAAATCAGATTATATCTAGAACAATGGGCTTCCAGAAATAAGTCTCTTTGCAAATAGGTGTAAAATTGAAAATGCTATGTCTTCTAGGCTTGTAGCATTTGTTGTAAGAGACTTGTATGATGATATCTCTACGTAATGATATCAGAAGATAGACCAAAAAAGAATCATCCAAGTAGAGGTGTCTGTGTGTGTCTGTTAATGAATCAATCTAAAGTTGAGATTTATGCATTTTTGGAAAAATAGCTATATTTAAACAGAACTCCAAACTTTGACCTACTTTGAGTTTTTATGATTGATGCAATTGTACTGTAATCTTTGTCAAGAAAGTTTATAATCTACATTGAAAGTCTGATGCTAAATCACTAGATTGTAGTTTTGTAGGATAAAAATAAATGTTGCATAGTCCAACAGAAATCTCTTCATTATTACTGAATGTCAGAACATGTGGGATTTCACTGAAGACTAAAATTGGAACACTTAGACAAACACTTCATTTTTTAGAATGTAGATCAGTAAAGATTTCATTGTATCAACCAAATTCGAATATCCAGCAGAACCTTCTAGTCTTACCTTCAAATATGCTACAGATGAGTAGTTCGGAACCACTTTACCAGCTGGGTTAGAGAGAACTAGTGATTTCACCAATGGTGGACAAAGTTGAGCCACAAGACTAGCTACATATCCTGTGTCATAGCATTTTCTGTAAGCTCATACATCAAAACTTCAGACATTCATAGATGAAACTATGATAAAGGTTCTACGGTCAAATTAGTTAAGAATTCTTAAAATTGGAAGATGCACCAACAAGAAAACATAAGTCAAAGAATACCTCCAAATGAGTTCCCTACAATGTGAGTTGGTTCACCAACAACATTCACAATAAAATCTCTCAGAAGTTCAGCCCATAAAAGCTCTGTATATACAATGTTTGGCTTTTCTGATCTCCCAAATCCTAATAGAGTAATAGCCCATACCTTATAACCACCTTTGGAAATAGCAATTATATTATCACGATAGTGCTCCCAAAATGCACCAAAACCATGCACAAGAGTAACAGCAGGACCTTCCTTCCCAGCAGCTGTGTACTGAAAGGCAAACAAATTAAAAATGTTAGTGATGCTGGTATAGAATCATCTACCTAAGACTGAAACATTTTTTAATGACAGAAAAAGAGAAAAAGGATGATATAAAATAAAGCATCATTATTACTAACATATTGTGAAAAAGAAAGAAAGAAATTGCTAAGTTCTTGGCTCAGGTATGGGATGGGTAACAGATTTGGGGTTTGGGTTTGCCAATACATAAAAAAAAATGCTTGGGTTCTGTACAACTAGGTTCAACTTTACAATGTGTGTGTGTGAGAGAGAGAGTATAAATCAATAAAATATTACAAATATATTAACAATTAAAATAGTTAGGATGGATGACTTGAAAAAAATGCTGGCTCATGGGCACTTAGGGTTTTGCAGTTGCTAGGCAATTGCCTGGCCTTGCTAAGCCCTCCTATTGCCCTTTATGTGCATCAGCTGACTTGTGTTCATGGTCAATCTAGAAGCTTTCTCCACTTTTTATGGCTTTTGGTCTATTTTCACATTTCAAGTTCCTTGGCATTTGCTTGCTACCAGGATTTTTTCCTATAGTCCTTTCTTGCGTTGCCTTCTATGGTTCCTTGATCATACCACAATATTGGGACTGATTTGGGTGTTGGGTTTTTTCTTTCTACTCCCTTGGCTATTGCAGATCTCATTCTCACAATGGATAATAAATCCTCTCACATGGTGCCAAAATGGGACGATTCTCCCTCCATTTACATTCCTATGGGGGAAACAATGGACCTACTTATCAAATATCATGAGTTGGCTCTACTAGGCAAGTTCATTGGTGCTTGGCCCTCTTATAAATTGTTGGCGTTTAAATTTGCACCTCTGGAATGCGGATTTGAAACGGATAGCTATGCATAGATAAACTGCTCTTCAAATTAAGAGGGGAAGCTCCCTCTTGCTGATGGTGTTCAAGAAAGTAAACTAAAACTAAGTTGCCTATCTTTTTGATCAGCTAAGAGCACAAGGTTTATAAAACTCAAGTGCCGTAGCTGAGATTTTCTGATTTAGAACTTCAACTATGACTAACCTACGCTAATGATGTTTCTATTTTCTAGAGTAAACGCAGAGCAAGAGAAATAGAAATGGACGAAGTATAATTCTCTGACAAAATACTTAAATAAACTCTCCTTCCAACACACATCTACTTACTTTCAATGCAAGTTGAAATTAAAGATCATATAAGCATAACACAAATAACGGAAATCTGAGACATTATATCAAGGCAAAATAGGCTCAAGACTTTATTTCTCAAACTTCTGGAACAAAGATTACACTAAACACATGCACGGAACAAGAACTTGCAGCTAAAAGAGACTTGCAATCTTGCTCTTACACAAAGTAAACCGCAACTACAACAACAACTTGCTGGCTAAAAGAGACTCAACAATTTGCTATCATAAACACAATTGAACAACACTGAATAACAAATAGAAGGCACGAATAGGCTCAGTGTTGTGTTATCACTAGCATGGTTGAAAATAAATGAGCAAGACTGCTCTTATTTATAGCCTAAGCAAAGGAGTAGGGAACCCTAAAATCTCCTTGCTTTTACAACTAGGGCTTGCTCAGCAAGCAAGCTTTATTTCTAAAACTAAAAGAAGATAACATCTAACACCTAAGAAAGCAGGAAAAGCTGGAAGTGCCAACTATTACATTTTATCTTCTTTCTCTTCTTCAAAGAATGGATAAGAATTGTTCCAAGAATAGAAAGAAAGTGGAAAGAAAGCTTCTAGATGAAAGTCGCTTTAAATCTCAATCACATCTGCTAAAAAGCAAAAAATTGTGTCCCGGTTAGGTGCATCAATACTATCAATAGCAAAGTTTCGCTTTTCTAAGACTTCTTCACCATCTTCAATCGATCTCAGGAAATCTTCAACCTCATTGGCCGCTTTCTCAAGCTTTGCTGACATCATGTAAATGTGACTTGTCAGAGTCTTATGTTTTTTCTTTTTTTATCCACTTTTGTGCAATCTTTTGTTGTATTTTTCCTTATGCATGTCCCATATTCTTCCACATTCTTCCTTAGAGATAGTCACATTTTCAGCCAAAGGTGGAATTTGAGAAGCATTTCTCAATCGTGTCATGTTTCAAACTGCAAATCAATCTACCATCTACTGACTGGATCTTCCGTGTTGCCAGATTGTAATGTTTGATGCAAGCGATTACAAACTCAAGACTTTGAACTGAAATAGGAATGGATGCTGCTGTGAGGAGTCCAGAGTGTCCTAGGTTTCTGATTGTAGTGTTGCTTGCACTCTCCAAAGCATGTAGATCAAACACCGGCTTGATGTGATGCAAATCCGTCTCAGCTATTTTGATGAAGTCATGGTAGAGAGCTGATTTGGTCTTGAAATCATTGGGAGTGTATTCCATTTTGAAAACCTTGAAGAATGACTGTAAACTCGCCTAGGTTCAGACAAGTTTTGGGCAACTTACTATTTTTAGAATGCTGTTTTTTCTTCTTCAAATGGACAAATTTTTCTAAGATATGGGTTTTGCTCATAATTTTGTTGCAAGACAACCCAGATCATCCGTTTTTTGAAAATTTTGAGTTTAGACTGAAAAAGCAGCAAACCCTAATTTCTTCAATTTTTCACGAAAAAAGCTAGCACCTGGGTTTTGTTCAGAAGACAATTTGGAATGAACCCAGTTGATCAGATTTGAAAAATACTGAGGGCTGATTGAAAAAGCAGCAAACCCTAGGATCTGAAATTTTCTTGCAAAAAGCTGTGATATGGGTTTTCTTCAGAAGATTGGAGGACCCAGATGATCAAAATTTGAAAACTCTGATGATTTCTCTGACATGCAAGGAAAAAGCAGCGGCTGCAACTTTGAGAAACTTCAAAAATTCTTCAGAAGAATGAGATGAAGAAACCTAGATGGCTGAAAATTGAAAATCTTTGACCTTCTCCTTCAAAAATTTGATGTTCTGGATGAGAAAAAATGAAAAACAAAGGTCTTATGTTGCTAGTCTGAAAATTAATGGAGAACTTCTTGAAAATCAGCAACCTTGAGCTCTTGAATCTCGAAATAAAAACTTCAAAGTTGCTGCCCTTCTTTAACTTGGACGCCACCTGCAAAGAATAATGAATTTTGAATGATAAAAGCCTCTTAAATAAGCCTTAGGCTTGAGATAACTTTGCTTTCTTTTTGCTTTTATCCTCCAAACCGTAAAATCTTCTTGTGCATTGAACTTGGACATTCATGTTCATCTTGCAATTTTGAAAATATGAAAATTTTGGCTAAGGCAAGACAACTTGGGCGCCCTTCTTGGCTAGAGGCGCCAACTTCTCCCAGACTTAAACCATTTTTTTGAGTTTTTCAACTTTCCTCAATTTTGAAACCCTACTTTGATTCTGATCTCCGGCTTCCAGGTTGATCTGATGGACGAGCTAAATGTTTCATTGCGAAGCTTGAGTGATTCTGAGAAGATCATCCTGGAGGTAGCTTCAGCTAAAACCTTCGTTTGATCCTCCAAAATCATGAGTGCCTATCTCCTTCTGGTGCACCGAACCTCCACAGTGTTGCCATTTTTCTGTAATTTTCAAGTCCATTTCCCTTTGATCTTCTGATGAAATCTCAATTCTGGGACCTACACTGATCTGATTGGCTGACCGTCTACTTCGCTGGATAGCTTGGCTGAATCTGACGAAGTGATCTTGGTGGTTGCAACTGTAAATTCCATCATTTCAAGCTTCAAAATCTTGGGCGCCTATTCTCTCCAGGGGCGCCCATCTCAACCAGACTTAGCCATTTTCACGTTTCTTCATCAACTCTTCTCCTTCAGATCTTGTCATTTCTGATGATCCAGAGCTCGGATGGATTGACGACTGGACTCGTTACGAAGCTGAGAAGAATCTGAGGGGTGTCCTGGGAGTGATATCACCTGAAAACTGCATCTTAGGGGTCAAAAGCTTGGGCGCCCCTGGCTAGCTGGGGCGCTCAACTTCACCAAAGTTAGAAATTTTTCAATATTTTCTTCTTTGCTTTTGACTTTTGATATTTTGCTTGTATTTTTTCCCTCTGTTCCGCCTTTTGCATCTGACGACTGCCAACTTAGATTAGCGAGCTGATGATCTCATTGGAAAGCTACTTCAAAACTGAAGATGTCATGTTGGAGGCTTCGTCTGCAAATTCATTCAGTTAGGCCTTCAAAAGCTTGGGCGCCTATCTCCTTCAGGGGCACCCATTTTATCTAGACTTAGAATATTTTCATCTGATTTTCATTCTTCAAATGGGATCCTTCATTTCATATCTTCAGCTCAATCTTGATTTGCCGGAGATTGACAAGTCAGATGATCTGACGAGGATATCCGTTATGAAGCTGACTGAATTCTTAAGAGATTAAGCTCATTTGCAAACCCTAACTGCTGGATTTGACCTCTCAAAAGGCTGGGCGCCCCTAGGCACCTGGGGCACCAAAAGTTCCCAGACTTCAAATATTTTTGGTGATTTTCCATGATTTACATTTTGTCTTCTGGTTGAAACCTCTTCGTTTGATCTCGGATTTCGGGTGACCGGTTAATCTAATGATGACACTGTCGGACTCGCTGCGGAGCTGGGAGGAATCTGAACAACTTTTCCTAGAAGCACAAACCCTAATTCCATGATCTGATGCCCTGAAAAGATGGGCACCTTTCTCCTTCTGGGGCGCCCATGGCTAGCAGACTTGGTCATTTTCCTGCAGATTTCAACTTCCTTCTTCGTTCTTCGTACACGTTCATCATTTCATCTTTTGTTTAGTGCTTGAACGTTGAATCTGACTCCTGGCAGCTGACTGGCCTCCATTGATGACTTTTGAAGCTCCTAAAATGCCTTTTGAAATTGAAAAAGCAGAATAGACCCACTAGGGAAAAACTAATCATTTCTTGATTCTGACTGCACCAGCCTGATGAGGAAGTATTTTGGGCCAATCAAAATCAATTTGAACCCTAGCGGACAAACTTTCTAGTTTTAGAAATTTTTGCCAGTATCCGTTTCGAAAGAAACCCGAAAAAACCCAAAAAAAGTTACTATTTTTAGAAAATTTCTAAAAATAGCAGTTTTCCTAAAAAGTAGGGATGAAAAACTGAGACATGGGTTTTGTAGATTAGGCTGTTTTGAGTAGACCCAGATCGTCAGATTTTGAAAATTTCAAGTTTTTACCTCTCATGCAAGACATGCACACCCAAATTTTGACTTTTTTGACAGATTTAACAAGACTTTTACTTATTTCTTCAAAATGCCTAAGTGTAGCAAAATTTTTAATTTTGGGTACAACATAAATCATAGGCTAATTGAATTGATACAGAATGGAGACCATTGATCAAAGGAGAGGTCAACATTTCCCTATGTGAGGAGTTTCTTCATGGCAACCTTCTAAGCCAAAGAGGAGAAAGACTTGATTTTTTAAAATGGCCCTTGGTTTATGGGCTCCAATAATTTGTACCTAGATCATTGGACAACTAATTTTGATCCAACAAAGGAGACAACCCATAAGGTGCCAGTTTGAGTAAGACTCCCCTTTCTTCCTTGTGGTTTGTTAGTACCAAAATTAGTACATATAAAAAAAATTGTTTATGGTCAAAATTATTGCTAGAAATCATGTCATTCTTGTCATATTTTCAATGCCAAGAGACCATCTTTCCTATCCAATTACTGAATCAAGTATCGGCTATTTTTTTCTAGCTAACGTGTTTCCAAGTTGCCCATGAATGAGAATTATCAAATGCAAAGAATGTTAAGGTGACTCCAACACAAGTGGAAGAATGGAATATCAAAGGATAGTAGCAACGACCCAACAAAATCTTGCCCCAGAGAAATAATGGCTATGGGAGGATTTTGCACTTTTACAATGGTTCAACCAAGCAAGAAATCATGCTAGGGGTGGCAAAGACGAGCAAATTCTGATAAAGAAAGAACTTAAGTCAAATAGCATGCATGTTGCGCTATTTAAGTGGCAATTCTTTATGAAAAACACAACAATGGTGATGTCATAAGAAAAACACAACTATCATGCTAAGTGAAAAGAGTTTTAAGTGCAAAAGTTGCACTTTTACAATGGTTGAGCCAATGAAAAATTGTGATTCAAGTGGTTGCCATTAGATGAAAGCACAACCAACAAAAGAAGAATACAATTGTTAAGTGAAGTCACACTTTTCTATTGGCATTGCTAATGAAAAAAATTACAATTCAAGTGGCTTACTTCAAGAGGAAATGCAACCAACATGAAAGGAAAAAAGAAATAAAGAAAATTCACAATTTTAAGATGGCATTTCTAGTTAGGAAAGGCACATACGGTGGCAGGAGAAGCAAAAAATGATCCCACAAATAAACTCAAGTTATGTCGCACTTTTCAAGTGGCAGCGCCAAAAGAAAATCGCAAAAAAGAAGTGGTAGTTGATTGATAAAATGCGACTAGCATAATTAATGAAAAGAAACAAGTCAAGTCACACTTTTGTGGCTATATCATCTTAAAAGCATTACTTCAATGGCAAATGAATGAAAAAACAGCAACCAGCAAGTAAGTGGGAAACAAATAAAAGGAGGTGTCACACTTTTTGCCTACCAAGCCATCTCAAAAGCACAATTTAAGTGGCAATCCTTTAAGTAAAATGTGACCAGTAAAGTTTGATTTTAAAACATAAAGAAAGCACACTTTTCCAGCAACATTGCCACTCAGGAAGTCTGCCCACTTACTAACAAATCACCTAAAGATAGTTTCAAAGCATATAATACGTGTTCTAAAGAAAACTGTGTCAAATCATGGCTGTTCTTTGACATAGGTGACCTATTTTCAATGTTCCATGAGGATGCATCCCCCCCAAAAACCCTGTGTTTTCGAGATGGGGACATCTCAAAGACTTGGGGACTTGGGGGGGACGTCCCCCTGCCGCTTCGCCGCCAATGTTGTTGTCTCCGAAACGTCACTGAGACGTCGGGGACTCCTAAGAGTCTCCTAACCATCTCGAGGATGCCCAGGAGTCTTCTCCGGCTAGATGACCAAAAAGCAATTTAAAAAAAAAAAAAAAAAATTTCTTTGAACTTCGTGCCCAAGGCTGAACCCAAATGGCCTATGGGCTCCACCCAAACCCTACAAACTCTATAAAATTGCCTCCTATCCTCATTTTAATTCACAAAAAAAAATCAACAAGAAGCTAATAGTGTGAGTGTGAGAGTGAGTTGCAAGTGCAAGGTAAAAGAGTGAGAATGAAGAGCAAGAGGGTTGAGGAGGAGCAAGAAGAGGAGTGACACTAAGTTAATGTTCACTTCAAAATTCAAATGTTTAAAACTAGTTTACCAAAGTTTCATTTGTAATTCTTATATTTATACGTCTTTTTATAACTATTTTTTCAAGTACTATATGTATTTCAGCGTTGCCCCCTGCCACTGTCCCCTTGTCTCCCTATCGTACCCAAACCTAGGCCCTTGGTCCCTCGTCCCCATGTCCCCGTGGCCCCCCGCTAGGAAACTCTGTTTTGAGGAGAAAACAGATTTAAAGTAGATAAAACCCTATTTTAATTGTTTATTGCTTCTTTTGTAGAGGATAGGGATTAGGGTTGCTTTAAAGTATTATTTTATTATTTTCTTAGAGAGCTTATAAATAAGTGCCTTGAGCACATAGAATGTAATGTCCCCATTTTATGCAATATTGTTTCGTGAGCTTTTGGCTAGTTTCCAAGTTTTCCCGTAAGCTTCTAGGTGTGCTATAATGTCCCCTTCTCAAGCCTAGTCAGTAGTTGCATCAATTAGCCTATTCTAGAGTTTTCATAGGCTAATCGGAGGTGGTTAGGAGACTCCAAGGTTCTTGGAGAGCTCAGTGGTGGTTTTCTCAGCATTCAGTGGTGTGTTGGCGTTTTGTTGGCCCGCAGGATGGTGGTGTTAATCTTTGTTTTGGCACCTGGCATCTTCCCTCATTATCAGTAGCTTCTTGGTACTATCAGTTTCCATTTTAGATGCCTCGTTGATGCTTCTCCTAAGGTGGTTGGAAATATTTTAATATTTACACTAAAGTCATAAAGTAATGTTTAAATATTACTTTAGTGTTAAATATTATAAAGTTTAAAAAGTTATTTCCCCAAGTTGGACACCTAAGGAAATGTGTTGGGGACTTAAAATGTTTTAAAATTAAAAAGGGGCCTTTGAGGGAAAAAATAAAATATTTGAATTTTTAAATGGGCCCTTTTCCCTCCAAACTCTATATATTAGGCTTTGGGCTCTCATTTGGATAATTTGAAATCACACACATAACCAAATGTTGTCGAAATGAACCCGAGTTCTTCCACGAGTTGACTAAGGATGAAAACTATCATCAATCTAATCTAGTTTTGGTGGAGAAAGATCCATCCTAGCTAGTTGAGTGTTTTCATTCAGGAAACACAAAGGTTTTTTCATGGAGTTTTGATTTCCAGGTTTTTAGAAGATGAGAATATTCAAGGTATTTTGAATGTGTTTATTGTTGGTTTGATTGGCAATGATTTTTCAGAGGTTTTGGGGTGTTTTTGGTTGAATTTTGAGGCAACTTCAGTTATGTACGTACACCTTGCCAGGACAAGACTGTACCTTAATGAAAATGCTTGGAAAAATGGCTATAGGGCTCAGATTGGTTTGAAATTTGTTGCATTGTGTTCCTTGAGTCTAGGCGCCACTATTGGGAGACTTCCAAGTTTGAGATTGCAGCCAAATTAAATCTAAGGGAGGGCGTACCATTTGGCATAGATAGCTAGAAATGGGGTGTGAGCTTTTGGAGGCAAGTCGTTGCTGCTGAGAGTGGTTTGTAGGATTGGAAGGAGGCACCTAGGACCTAGGAGTCTATTTGGAGCCTTTGAGTAGTGAGTTTCACATTTTTTTAGGTGCTCATGAATTTTCCAGCTAGCCACTAATATTCCTCCAGCGCCTACCTTGGCTGGTAATTGCACAGTGGTGATAGAATAACAGAATAACAAGGGCATTTGTAATGATGATTCTTTAGGGGATCTAATAGTATTTATTACATGTGTTGAAGGGATCTCCAATAAGATATAAAAAATTCTAAAACACTGAAACATTAAGGCAACATTCCTTCACCCATAAAAAATATTTAGAAGCCCTAAATTCCTTTAAAGATCGGCTGGGAGCCTCGAAGCATGGATTAAGAGTGGGATTTGTTCTATCAAGTGCTCCTATGAGATTCCTTACATTGGAGAAACGGGGAAATATATCATTACAAAGGTTAGGAACATGAGGTAGACATTCAACAAGAGAGGATCAAGAAAACAATATTAGTTGAGCACTCATTTTCAAATAGGCATGACATTTGGCCAGGAGATACAAAGGTACTTGCAGTTGAGGACCAATATTTCATGCCACATAAAGGAGAGTATGGACTTTGGTAAACATACAAATAATTTAAATAGAGGAGACGCTTTAGGTTTAAACAAATCCAAGAGACCCATTCTATGTAAATTACAAAGAGACTTCTTACTTTACGAGAGGTGTTAATTTAATTAATGTATTACAGTTAGTGGGCTGCAAATAAATATTTACAATGGCTAGCTTATCTACTATCCTCCTCTAAGGTGAGCCTATTTGGTATAATGTAATTGACTAGAGTAATATATATAAGGAGAAATAGTCCCCAATCCTATCATATCATTTTCTTCCTAACAATGCCCCAAATGCCATGTCCATATAGAACAGTAGGTTTAATAATTGCATTGAAGAGGTGCCTCTTTGAAAGGCTATCCTAGAAATGTATCCAAAAACACTGGCACTTTAGAACAGAAAGTGAGACATATCTCTAACAAAGACACTACTAAAAGATAGGCTGCAGAATGAAAGGTAAGGTACCAGAACTGTCTGGAGTTTTAACGGATTCCAAAAAACTAGAAGGGTGTGGATAAGATAATATGAGGAATACAAGAGTATAGAGGAAATACAAATATCAGATGGAAATAATTTTAAAAATTAAATGCCTCACAAAAGAACTAATGCTATCCCAAGTAATATTTGTTTACATTTTTTACTAATAAATACTAACAGTTTTTATTACCTGAACCAGATGCCCACGCCATCTCCATGTTCTGATTGATAATCCTTTGTTTACACATTGCTGTTGGCTTTTGAAGGCAAGAAGCCTATACCACTGCCAGGATATGTTTAAAAGACAGCACCAATTGAAGCTCTCCTTTTTATAATCTATTATTGATAATGATAAAAATGCATCTACACCTCTTATAAATCTTCTTTCCATACCTCTGAAGATATAGAATCTTCCACAGCAGCAGCAATAGTAAATGCAGAATATCCAAGTGGAGACAGCCATCCTGCATTTCTTTCTCTTTCATATTTTATAGCTTCATGGTATACCCTTCGTCTTGAAATTGTTCCCAGGGACAGAGCACAACCAAATAGAGCTCTGAAAGAGGCTCCTGGTCTCGTTTCAGTTGCACGAACTCTATCATGCACTCTGAAACAAAAGCAACAACCTAACATTTTTAAACATAGAAGGCAGAATAAAGGGCGTTTAAGTGGAATAAATGCTGCTTGATGACAAATGCAAGTTTTAGGTAATACTAGTAGCTTTTACAAAGTTGCTAGCTTCCATATTATTTTAAGGAATTGGCACTAAATCACTCGTTTCCTTAACTTAATTGCAAAGATCACTTGTGTTTGTCACAACTGCATATAAAACTTTAACATATTTGAATCAGATGAGTTTGTAACAAAGCTTTACATTAATCCACACATAATTTGAATACTTTAACAAGCATACTTAACAAGCAAAGAAATATGGAGCTATTGCAAATCTCGAGTAAGTTTTATGACCAAAGTTTAGGCTTCACCATGTAAGTAGAATGGCATAAGTTAATAAATCCTTCTGTTGCTGTCCATATTTATGAAAAACATTTCTGCAACTATAAAATGCCTGGAATTGAACAGTTACCCCTATTTTATATTTGATTCCTCTCTATCCAATTATACAAAGAAATAACAGTAACTATGATATAGAAAGATTCTGTTGCTGTATCAGTTTGTGGTCAAAAGCAAGCCCACTGAAATGTTGAAGGTAACCTTGTTCTCAGATCATCAATTCATTATATTTGAAAGCAAGACTGAGGAGGGTTTATCAGATCTCTATAGTTGCCATTTAAAATGAATGAGTCCCATTTTAGAAGTACTTCAAGTTACAGCTTGGTACAAAGATTTGGTATCTTCAACCTGAGCTACAGGGAGGGTGGGGTTGGATCCTATGGTGATGGTGGGATTATTGAAACCATCAAAATTATTAAAGAGTATGGATCTGTGGGAAGCTACTAGCCAAAAGAAGTCAAATAAATGAAGTTAATCTTCAAAATAATTTAGAGCAAAAAAAAGCCTAGAACTTTCTTCTTCAGTCAAAAAACTACAAGTGGAATGGCTGCAGTTGGGAGACAGTTAAAGTAGTTTGTATTACATGGAGGTTAAGAGGCTAAAAAGCAGGTGACTTAATTGAACTAAAAAAGGTGACAGAAGTGCTAGTTTTTCCTAGTCATGAAAAGCACAAAAGTGATATAAAAATAGCCCTTTTAAATAATAAAATATCTCTATAAGAAGAAATGCAAGATAATTTTTTCAACATTTCCAGCAGCTGTTTCCAGTTATCCCATTATAGAAGCCATCAATATGTCATGTCCCCATTTTCAGGTTCCCTTGTAGTGCAATTGGCATTGACCTTGTGGATGTGTGTCAACGTGATTAGAGGAGTTATTTGATGATTTCAATGAGCTTAGGAGGTTTGGAGGACTCATATGCCACTTTCCGGGGCAATTTCTGGCTTCTGGTGTGTTCTCCAAGATTCTTGGAGAGAGCATCTATTTATAGTAAGTCACCCAGTTGGCTCTGTTTATCATTATTCTTCATTGGGATCACTCTAGTGCAGTTAGTTTTTGATTCCAATGCATTTCGGTAGTTTCCATAAAATGGGTGTATTAATGACTTTATTTTAATTATTTTACTAAGGTCGCCAAATATTAATTAAAATCTTTAAAAAACACCTTAGTGTTATAGCTCATTGAAACCGGATGAAATGTTTTAAATCTTGGATGTAAAAAACAAGGACCTTGCGTGTCAAAATATTATTATTATTCAAAAAGGGTCTTTTGGAGCCAAAACAGAGTTATTTTTATTAAAAGTGAGTTTTTAAATATAACTTCTCAAAAGTTCAGTGGAAAAGTATAAAAGGGGGTTTGGAGAGCTCATTTGAATATGCTTGAATATTATTTTGGATATGACCTTTGCTGGTTTATAACTGGTTTCCATTGCTATTTGAAGACGAAAACCCTCAGAAGGAACAATAGCTGTAGGAGTGAGAGATCTCCCAAGGTTGCTTGTTGAAGGCTTCATTCAGAGGTCTTGTCAAAGCTTGTCATTGCAGATTAGAGGTTTGTTTCGGTGATCTATGCATAGGGAATATATTGCAGATTGGTGTTGTTTGTGAATGCTATTACACCCCAAATTGTGAAGTTACTATTTACTATTACTACATAGGGTAAATGTGAATGTAATGTGAATTCTGGAGATGAATTAATGATGCTTGTACCTTGATATCAATATGAATGTTATCTCATTTGATGTTGTTTCATTCGATGTTATCTCAGTTGATGTTATTCATGGTGAAATACTGCATAAATGTGAATAGATGGTTATTGAATTATTGTTATTCTAGCTTTGAAGATGTTTATATATGCTGCTTATTGTTGTGAACTAATTGACTGCCGTAGGCATGTGTTAAATGGTTGAAGGTAAATGTTCATTCTCCAGGGGGAGGGGAAGTATCACTCGGGAGAAGATCTTGGTCGAGTAACCGGTAAAAGTAACTATCTGAGCATAAACACACACCACATAAAAGTGATTGAACTGAGTGAGTTTGTAGGTTATAGGTAAGTCATCCTTAGCCAATAGGTTTGCATTTGAGAGTCTTGTTTACTTTTGCATGTAGTATTGGGTGATGTTTATCTATTTGAGTTTTGAGTCCTTCCTTTTGACATTGTGTTGATTTTGCTTAGGTTGAGACTTTGGGCTTTGTGAATGGTTACCTTTACGTCATTTCATATGAATGTAAAATGAAGCGTGTCTATGGGCATATATATATATATATATATTGTAATGTCCCCTTCCTAGTCAGCATAGCTGGATTTAAGGTTAGCCTATCATTCTGATCCTCGTAGGTTGGCAGATGTGTGTAGAGGATCATTTCAGGCAGTTATTTGGTGTTCGGGAACATTACCCCTTCAGTTGTTTCAGGTTGGGCCTTCGCAGACTCTTTCAGAGAGGTTTTTCAGATACTTACTATTTATAGTAAGTCAGCAGGTGGAAGCTGCTATTTTGGGTAGGGCACCTGGTTTAGCTGGTCAGCTCAGTATTGACCCGGTTTGATGTTTGGTTGAGCAAATGGGGGTTATCAGAAGCATTTAATAATAATTGATGGATTAATTAATTTGACTTTATAATATAAAGTCATTTTAATGAAATATTAGAAGTTAATATTTAAATGGCAAATTATAAAGTATTTTTAATACTTTATAAGGAGAGAGGAAAAATTAATATTTAATGAGTTTAATACTCATTAAATTAAAAAGGACGCCATTTAAATAAATATTAGCCAAAGTATTAAAAAGGGCGAATATTTATTATTAAATGCATTTTTATGAATTAATGAGGAAAGTCGCATTCTTGAGAAGAACATATATATTCTCTCAAAGACAAATCGAATTCTGATGTTATGATTATTCAATTTGTCTAATTTTCCTCTGTGAGCATTGGGGTTTGCAAAACAAGGGTTTTTGCTGACATTGATTTTGGAGAACGTTCCCTCTTCAAGATCCAGCATACTGAGACTGTGAAATACCAGTTGAAGATTGTCAAACTTGGTGACTTCATACAGAGGTTGCAGTTGTGCTTATTGGATCGATTCAAGAAGAACTTACAGAGATTATTTATCAGTTATTTGTGGCGACCTATCAGAGATCATTGCACAGAGTTCTGGGACTTTATTCTTGAGGCTGTACCATATTTAATGCTGCTGGCTGGGGCCGTACTTCTATACCAGCAAGGCCGTACTTTTCTTCACAGGAGAATACGCCTTCCTTTCTCAGCTTCTGCTTACTGGATCTTGAGCGCCTAGGGTTTTTGGAGCTTCAGCATTAATTTCAAGGTCAGAGGATTGTTTATCTTATTTAGCCGTACCATTTTGGGCTTTCTCACAAGCAACTGCAAGCCTCTCCAGGTTCTTTAATAAATAGTTTGTCTTTTATTTGTATGTCTGAAACTAGCAGTTGTATTCATTCTAGAAGGTCAATAAATCATCTAGCATTGGAATTTGAGCTGTATTCTGTAGATTTACGCATCTCGTATTTTTATTTAATTTTTCAAGCATTTCCTTGTAAAATCGCAATTTATCATTTATTGCAAAAACCCATCAAAAAAAAAATAAAAAAATACAAAACAAACAAAAAATCAGTATTCTCAGTCAGAGGTTTGGGTTGAGAGACACCCGGTCTCTTACATATATATATATATATATATATATATATATATAAATACATGTACATAGACCTATGTATGAGAGCATTAGCAAATGCACATATATTTGAGTAGAAATACTCACTGAGGTACATACACGAGGAAACAACTATATGTATATATATGTGTATACATATATGCACTTATTGAATATGCATGTATTTGATAATACATACATACAAACGTATATATATATATTAATATATGATTTGCCTTGAACATGTATACTAGTATACGTATATGAGTTAATATACGATATACTATGGAGTATATAAATATATGTGGACATGATTTAAAATCATAACATGTGATAACGTTTTCAAACCTATATTAACATATATGTAAATATGGTAAAAGAATATTATATATATATATATATATATATATATATATATATATATATTGCTGCCTATATAAGTCTTAGCACATAGTCAACCAAACTATGGAAACTTATAGCGCAACATCCATATAATGAGATGGGCGCGTAATACAAGCTTGGACCAAGTCCATTAACCCCGTAGGAAGGAGGCATCTAACTCAGCGTAGGAAGAGGAAGTAAAAGCAACACCAGTTGAAACTGAGACTGTGGAAGGAGGTCGATAGAAGTCACTATTGACTTAGTCAAAAACATGAAATTTGCCACCATTATGAAGGACACAACATTTTCTAAGAGTTTGACTATCTCTTAAGATAGAATAAATTGTTGTTTTCTTGACAGCATATAGATACACCGTGTGTATTAGTTGCCAACGCATGAGAGTACGGGAGATCGACTAACCCAATGACAAATGGTAGAGGCCAATGTAGGATGAGAATACCTGGCACTTGGAAGATAGAAGTCGATTTAATGAAGAATTCTTTTGAGGTATTTAATCTTTGGCTAAGATATGCCGATATTGATTATTATTATGAAACTCGACTTTGGATCATACACGGCTCTGAGAAATAATCACATATCACCAGCTATGAAATACGTATGAGAGACACAGTTATACGTCTTAATTTTGCTGGCTTTGATTTGGTTGATATGTGAAATTATGAAGCCTGGACTAAGTCTAACGTGTTAGTTGCTGCAGTCGACTCAACAAGTTGATTCAAGTTATGTGTTGATAGTTTATCATTGAAAAATTCCTTACACCTAAGAATCGCGCCATTTAACCAGTTTGGCGCCGCCTCTGTTTCACTTTCTTGTAGATGGCCATTTGGGAGAAAAATACGAATTCTCCATGTGCAGTTTGAAATGGTCTTTTGAATGCTGGCAATATGGATGTCGATCTGTTATGCTTTATGCTGAGTATGAGCTTGATCTGTCGCCACCTTCAAGCTGAATCATGCTGTAAGGAAGTGGTGTCAATCTACATGCCAAAACTATAGGATTTCTGAAGACTGGCTGCTCTATAAATAGTTGCACCATCTCTCTTATAACGTATTCATTCTTAACCATTCTTGGGTGAGCATTATCTACATTTCCCCATTCCCTTGAGAAGGATGCATTTAATCAAGAGATTATACGTCCTATGTTGTTTATCATATCTGAGTTTTACCAGTCTCCTTTATCTGTGTTTCAAGTGAGAAAAGAGTGAGAATCTGTGAGGAAGAGTTGTCTTAATATCTGAGAGAAGTGTGCTATCAATTAGTGAGAGAGGGGATTGAGTTGGGAAGCTGAATTAAATTGATTTACTGTTGGAGAAGGCTACACTGTCATCATTATTAGGGATAAGTGATAACAGGCATGGGGATTTCTTATTCTTGTTATTGATGTGTTTTCTATGTTGCCTGAAATGTCTTTTCTGTTTGTGCAATAGAAGTATTTAAGATTGTTTTCAAAAAAGGGAATTGAAGCTTTTAGGCTGTTTTTATACTGTGTTTTTAAGTACTCCGGGATAGGAGAGTTTGCTTGACACAAATACTTAATTGTATTAGATATGTTGAAGAGGTAGCTTGACACAAGTATTTTGTGATGTGCCACACTCCGGCAATCCGCTCTGCTACCGCTGTAGTGATAATCCAACACTCTGCTGCGATGATTTCACCGTGCTTGTAGGTCTGATTTGTGTTTAGTGTTTGTCTTTCTTTTTGTGTTTCTCGTGTTTGGGAATTAATGCCAATGAGATACATAAACTTAACAAGCATGTGCATATAATGGGAACACAAGATATACTAAACTGATTTGACAACTCAAATAATGACTTGATTTACTTGCCAAGACACTTTCTTCATACATAATAGATTGCATCCAAGATATAACTTTCATTAGGTTTCAACGGATACATCAAATAGCATAGATTTTAACTTACAGCCAAAATCACTATGAATAGTGACTGCTACAGTACCCGCGCCCAAGCAAATGCTCATACAAAATTAAATACAAACTTTCCCTACCGATTTCTTGATGGAAAAGCTTCTAAATAAGAGGGCGCCCCTTTTAGGAAAGAAAGCAGCAACAATATGAAGGCGTTTTATTTCCTTGATGAAGATGAAACCCTCCAAAGGGTGCGGCTGGCTGTAGATGAAGAAATCAACTTTCAAAAAAACTTCCAAAATGCATGAAACTACCTCTAGATGGCGAATGGAGATGCTGGCAGCAAAAACCCTTCCAGAAGATGCCTCCAACAACTTGTAATCAGCAGATTTGAGCTCCAAAAATGCAGCAACAGAAAATAACCAGTACTTTAGGGTGGTCTTTCACACCTTCAAGATGCCAAATTCCTAACTACAAGCCCAATCCAGGCTTACCCACTGCAGAAATCGGGAAACCCTAGTTTCCTTCTCTCCCAAACTCCACACTTCAAGTTTCATTCAACAAAATAATCTCAAGCATGAAGAGGTCGAACTTTCTCTTGCTCTTTTATAATTTCACTTTGAAAAAACTATTCATTAAAATGGCACTATTCACTTAAGTTTGTTCTTTTTTTCACTTTATCAATGAATAGTAACTGAAAAATATAAAGTGACCCCCTTTAACAAATAGACACATGGTCCCCAAGCCTGAGTAAGTGAAATAAATGGTGATGAACAATATTTTAAGCTCCAATTACACGCCAAACGCGCAAATTCACCACGTCACCGACTCCGGATACCAATACTGCCTTTAACTGACCAAGTGCCCATTCAAGTGATCCTCTATCCAGACCATTAGCCTACGAGGATCGACATAATAGGCTAATCCAAAGACTCTGATGCTCGCTGAAAGAATGGGGACATTACATGTTTAACTATACTAGATATGTCAAAGAGATTACTTGACTGAGAAATTCAACTATGTTACATGTGGTACAACATAGGTAATTAATTATACTAAATATGTTTGGACATGGGATGCAATTGTGTTTGTATTTACTCCATAATAGGAGTATGGTTTATAACTTAATATACTAGGCTTGATTGAATGCAAGAGTCACTTGAGTTACACCCAGCTAAGTTATTAGATTAACTCAGAAATCTTGTGTTAGTCCCTAGGATAGTAATCCAGATGGGAGGCAGCTTGTGTACTTACTTGCTAAATAGATTCATTACAAGTAGATTAGTATGTTGTAGGTTATCCGGGATGACAGACTATCCATTGAAGGAGATACCTTATGCTAGCTTAACATAGCCTTAAGTCAAATCGGCCCTCAATAGTGTATGTGATAGATGACTTCATTCGAAGTACTGAATGAGAACTCTTTGATCAAAGTAGTGCAATGTACGAGACTCCACTTAGTTGTGTGATACTTGAGACTACACTGTCAATTCACAGTGATCTCGTATTACATGCTAGTTCAAGATTGTTGGGTTGCACAGGTTCTAATTATGTAGGACACAACACTATGCTCAGTTGGTTGTCGTTATCGGTTACTCTACCCAATCTCCGTTGAAGGGAAAGGCCATCTATCGAATGATAGATGTGTGGGGGACTCCATTATGAGTCTGTGGTTGGTGGAAAAGCGCCTGAGTGATGCTTCTCCTGCACAGCAAGCGACAAAAGAACCAAGATTTGAAAGGACGAATCTTGGACCGTCTTACAGCTATTTGTTCTAAAGCTCATTGGAGCTATGTATGTAAGTGTATATACTTTTGTATTGTTGTAACTTGTAAAGTTATTGTATCGAGTGAGACTATAACTCATAATCATTCAGCATAAGGGTGAGATTGCAAATTCGTCTAGTGCAAGTGAGGGTATAATCGTCAACAACTCGAACTCGAAATCCAACAAAGTCCTTTTTCTGGAGTCTACACCTGCTGACAAAACCCTCATCAATAAAATTATGTGTGGCTCCAGTGTCTAGCATAGCAATGCATTGCTGTCCATCAACTGATCCCCTAAACCTGAATGAAGATCCACTCTGTGCACTAGTAGATAATGCCAACAGGGATAGATTGGCATCAATTCCAAACTCTGTAGAGGTGTTTCCAGCCTCATTATTCTGAAACAGCTTGCTGGTCTGGAATTTCAGACTCCTCATCCTCATAGTAAACCCACATCATGCGGTTAGCTTTGCCCTTTGGCCTCATAAGATAGTCATGCACTTTGCTGTAGGGTTCCTTGCACCAATAACAAAGTTGTTTCCTTCTCAATTCATCACGAGTTGCATCATCAAGTTTTGCTGCTTCTTTTTTCTTTGTCTCTGCAATTGGTTGATGACTCTCTTTAGTAGGCAAGGTGTTTGTTTTTGGCGGAAATTGTTTTTTCGGAGTAGCAAGCTCCATACTCCTTGCCTTTTGAATAGCACCATGCAGGAAAGGTGGGTCAAAGGCCTTAAGCCAACCTCTCAAAGGCTCCTGTAAACCCTCAGTGAACAATATAACCAAAATCCTTTTTGACAAACTAGGCACCATCACAACGAGTCTCTGAAACTCGCTAATGTAAGTATCCAAGCTGCCCACCTGTCTAAGCTGTGTCAGCTCTCTGAAGTACAGCTTCGGATCTTTCTTATCAAAGCGCTCAATCAACCTGTCTGTGAACTCCTGGTAGGTGGTAATAAAGTTATGTTGCAAAGTGATCATCCCATGATGCCACCAATTGTGAGCCACTCCATCTAGGTGCAATGTGGAAAACTTAATTGCCTCGTCCTCGTGCATAGGTCTTAGTGACAAATAGTTGTCAAGCTTCTGCACCCACGATCTAGCTGAACACTTGTCACTACCATCAAAATGTGGTAAGACAACCTTGTTGACGGCATGCTGGAAATCCTTGTTAGCCTGCGACGCTCTATGCTCAATTCTACCTCCACCCCTAGGTCTTTTTAGCTCCAAAAACTCATGTACTGACAATGCCTGTCTAATCTCAGGAGCTAAAGTCATATATTCCCTATAATGCCTAGTAACATCAACAGCTAAAAGAACAGGTGGTGACTGTACCTCTCCCTGAGGAACCTGATGCTCTGTAATGTCCCTGTACCCTGTGAGCGGGTGCGTCCCGACAGGGCCATGTGTCCGTGGGAGTTTGCGTAAGACCCCATATTCTCTAGTGGTGGCTTTGGTGGTGAAAGATTCCTCCCTAATTGTCGCCCTTAACACCCTGGGTAGCCGCCCTCACTACTAGGCCGGTCTTTTGGTGTAGTGGTTGAGCCTTAGTGGTATCAGAGTCGAGGTCTCGCGATTGAGATCCGCGGAGTGTGGTGGGCTGTAATGTCCCTGTACCCTACGAGCGGGTATGTCCTGGCAGGGCCACATTTCCGTGGGAGTTTGCATAAGACCCTAGATTCTCCAGTGGTGGCTTCGGTGGTGAAAGATTCCTCCCTAGTTGTCACCCTTAACACCCTGGGTAGCCGCCCTCACTACTAGGTCGGTCTTTTGGTGTAGTGGTAAGGGCTAAGGGTGACAACTAGGGAGGAATCTTTCACCACCGGAGAATCCGAGGTCTTACGCAAACTCCCACGGAAACGTGGCCCTACTGGGACGTACCCGCTCACAGGGTATAGAGACATTACATGCTCTTCTTGTTGAACCGGTGGAGTCTCTCTAGGAATAAAGGTAGGCTGATCAGGTCTAAGAGCAGACCCACTAGATGATGGATCATTTTGAACTGGCATTCGAGGCTGCTCATCTCTAGGCTAATCATCATGACGCGCCGGCTGTAGAAGTGGACTCTGCCTCAAGGCACCAATCAAATCTGTAACCATATCCATCAAATTCTCATGTCGCCTCCTCAACTCTTCAGCAGGACTATGAGATCTATCAAGTCCCCTGTCTCTGAAAACCTCTCTGTCATCTCGGGGTATCTCTCTATCTCTATCCCCCATTAAACCTGTTATGCTATCACTGTCACTAGAGCTAGACCTGTGTATGCCCAAAATGCCTAAAGCTATATAGCCCTCAGGAATCGGGGGTGGTTCCCAATGTCCTGTTCCTCTTCCTCTGGTATAAAATATATTATCTCTGCTCATGAAATCTAACACTGCATAGGATTGCAGGATAACTGCTTTGATACCACTGTAAGAACCCCTCTAGTTCTTCAGGTTCTAAACTTTGCAAATGATATAATTTTGTTATGTTTTCTGCAAATATATGACTTTTTTTGTGTTTTTCCAATATAAGAGATGCAGGTAACAATGCATAAAAGATAACTGAAAACAAACTACAGATTTCAACTATCAACTAATATGCTAATAAGCTGGAAATGCAAATGACAGCAGCATAAGGACGTTTTATTGAATTTGACAAGTCCAAATATTACATATTCATATCCCTAAATTCTGAAATTCATAACAGCATATTAAATGAACCTGATTGTAACATACTAGCTATCTATAGTTGAAGAACGATAAGTAACTCCCATATTCAGCTGAAGAGTAACTAACTAATCTTCCTGACGAGAGTTTCATCACATAGAACTGATGTGGAAAATAAATAATTTGAGCATTAACTACTTTAACATTCAATAAATAACTTATACTTTTCAAATGCAGCTGAAACGGAACAATTAATGGTTTATATAACTGAAAACCACAGTTGGTTATGAACTAACTATTCCATTATTTAAGAAATGAATAGTACATTTATTGACAACAGTGGAAATAAGCAATATACTTATATTTTGAAGTAAAGAGACAAAGAGAGTTAAAAGATAGTACATTCTGAAGGCCTCTTGCTGGAATGCTTGAACAAGTCTCAGTCTTTGAGGGAAAAATAAATATCATCAAGGGCTTTTCCGCCCAACCAAAGACCTATTGGTCTCCTGTGTTTCTTCAACTGAAGAAACCCAACCCTTCACGAGGTGTAGTCTATAAAGGATTCCCAGTTACCATCTTGCCATCTGAGTTTGGTGTCAAGAATCTATACTACCCTAGTCGATCTTTCTCTATAGGTTCTCCTAACTAGAATGACC